>CAJUYH010009922.1:0-13025 GCA_910591685.1 Galerucella tenella
CATCATATGTGGAGACGTCATACAAATCATGATAAATTCAAATCAATTTTTTCTGCTTCAACTTTAATATGTATAGACTGAATTTATCACAATTTGCATGTCTACTTCAAGTATTGGGTGAAGTTTCTATTGCTTTAAACTAAAAATATTTATAATTATTAATTTTTTATATTTATAGGAACTTCTTTGAGAGGAGACATAAATTGTTGTGTAGTTGGAGATCCCAGTACAGCGAAAAGTCAATTTTTAAAGCAGGTGTCAGAATTTTCACCAAGAGCAGTCTACACATCAGGGAAAGCCTCCACTGCTGCAGGTTTAACAGCAGCAGTAGTTAAAGATGAAGAGTCTTCTGATTTTGTTATCGAAGCTGGAGCTCTCATGTTAGCAGATAATGGAGTTTGTTGTATTGATGAATTTGACAAAATGGACCTAAAAGACCAGGTTGCTATTCACGAAGCCATGGAACAGCAAACCATTTCCATAGCTAAAGCTGGCGTTAGAGCTACCTTGAATGCTAGAACATCCATTTTAGCTGCAGCTAATCCAATTGGTGGTCGCTACGATCGTGCTAAATCATTACAACAGAATATAGATCTATCAGCACCTATTATGTCAAGATTTGATCTATTCTTTATTTTAATTGATGAATGTAATGAAGTGATAGATTATGCTATTGCTAGAAAAATCGTCGATCTTCACTGTAACATCGAAGAAAGTGTTGAAAGAGTTTATTCTAAACAAGAAGTTTTACAATACATTAGTTTTGCTAAAAAGTTTAAGCCTATCCTTAACAAAGAAGCTGGAGATTTATTGGTTTATTATTACAATAGATTGAGATTAAGGGACAGTTCCAGTACAGGAAAGTCTACATGGCGAATTACAGTAAGGCAATTGGAAAGTATGATACGGCTTTCCGAAGCTATGGCAAGGATGGATATTTCAGATGAAGTTCAAACAAAACATGTCAAGGAAGCATATCGGTAAGAAACTCTGAATATTTTAACACTTAAGTTGTATACAATATTTTCTTGGGTTTTCAGATTATTAAATAAATCTATTATAAGAGTAGAGCAACCAGAAATTCAGCTAGGAGATGACAAAGATGAAACGTATCATGATGAACATCTACCAGAAGCAACTCCAGAACCAAGTGCAACACCTAGTGTAACCAAAAAGAAGATGGTATTGAGCTTCGAAGAATACAAAAATATCAGTAACATGATCGTTGTTCACATGAGGAGGGAAGAAAGTCGAATGGAAACAGGTAAATTGGTGTATTATTTTAATAGATATTTAAGACAAAATAGTATATATTACCAAAAATTACTGAATAAAAATAAGATGTTTCTCTCCAGGGCGGTTTGATTCAAGTTGCTGTCCCAAACGGACGCCGCTCTCATAAATTATGTTTACGACTCGCTTTTGTTGTCAATAACGAGACCGGTAGATACCAGATAAGTTCGAAAAGCTTATTTTATTTTAAGCTATACAGGGTTAATTAGAGATATATATTTAAATCAATAAGATTCTTTATCACTAAGGTTTATTTTTAAATGTTAATTATTTCGAAAAAAAAAATTTCGAAATGTTCATTTTTTTATACTGTAAAGTGCTATTAATGTGTTTGTTTAATTTGTAGCTGATAAAGAAGGTATTCACAGAAGTGATGTGGTAGAGTGGTACCTTAACCAAATAGCAGATCAGATAGAAGATGAAGACGAATTGATAGAGAAGAAAGATATGTTTGAAAAAGTTCTTGATCGTCTAATGTATCATGTAAGTCATCATGTGTATACGTTGAAAGAGATTGTTAGTGTGAAAGATCAAATTTAATTTATTACATCTGATAAATATATATTACGTATCTTTACTTTGAAATAAACCAGTCCTAAATGCTATTTCTTATCGTTTTAGGACCAAATTATTATCCCTCTAACAAGCACAGGATTGAAAGGAACAATTCAAGTTGAAGAGGAAGATCCTATGCTAGTGGTACATCCAAATTACGTTATTGAGCAGTAGTTAATCTATTTCTATTTTATTTATTCATATTTACGGTTTTTTATATCTTAGATTCATCTCTTCACAAGTCTTCTTCACTCGTGGCAAAAAAAATGTTGATAGCTATAATTTTTAAAACAAAAATGTACAAAATAATCCGAAAGAAACAATTTAAGTAAATCGTTGGGTTTACATACATCCATACTGCGGTGTATCGTGGACACAGTTCAAAGTGTAACTGTCTATAACAATATCAGAAAATAAGAAAAAGATAATAAAAGAATTCTTGGCAGGACGGAGATTTGATCCACGGACCTTTGGGTTGTGGACCCAACACGCTTCCACTGAGCTACGCTGTTCTTATTCAGTGTTATCGAATAAAAGGTTAAAAGCTCGACTCCGCCCGATACACTTACTGCTATTAGACCCTCGTGGCAACATTGACATTATTGAGTGAGTAAAATGGAGATGACACTACATATAAGGTGTTTTCGATTATTCACTTTTGGCTACTGGTAGCAGCTGGTAGTGACTGAATTTCGTTCGTTTATTACCGGGCGTGACGCCTTGCCCTTTGAGCACATACCGAAAAGTATGAGCTCCAAGCCACAGACATTAAATATTTGACGTTTATTTAAAGGTTAAGATTGTGCCGATTAAGATTTAAACCTTACTAAAAATATCTAAATATGCAACATTATAATTGAAAAATGTTCTTCTAACAACAGGACATTCATTGGCATTGGCACATGACAAGTGGTTTTGAGGATCCTAAAAAATCGTGTTCGTTTTGCTTAAAAGTCGTGACGACTGAGGCGTCACGCACAAGTGCTTGAAGCCTAAATAAACGAAAGCAGCAAAAGTACCCTCAATAGTTACCTCAGACCTAATTTCGAGAGGTGTCGCTAGATATCACTACAATACGATCCACCGCAATATGGAGGTGTAAATCTATAAATTGCTCATCCTAATTAGATGAATAAAAAGTAGAATATATTTTTACATTTTATATATTTGTATTTCCATTTTTTTATAACTTAGATTCAGATTTTATTCAATCTCTTCACTTGTGGCAGAAAAACAATGTTAATAGTTGTAAATTTTATTACAAAAATACACCGAAAGGAACAATTCAAGTATAAGAGGAAGATTCGTATATACTGATGTTTTAGTCTAATTATATTTTTGAACATTATATTCTACCATGTTATATATTTATATTTACAGTTTTTTTAAAATATTAGATTCAAGTTTCATTGAATTTCTTTACAATTTTTCATTCTAATGATCAAAAAACGTTTATAGTAATAAGTTTTATGAATAAAAATGTACAAAATACAATAAATTAATTAAGAATCGACACAATCAACAGAGTTTCTATCATAAAAAAACGATCCAAGGCGTGTCATCGAAACAATGTTTGGCTGGATTATTATGTCATCCAACTTGTCCAGAAATGTGGCATACCCTGGAAAAAAAATTGATAAATGATTAACATGGGTAAGTAAGCAGTATTATTTCATGAAAAAAAATATATTGGAATCTCCTGTAAAATAGTCTATTTCTACAACTATGAAGCCTTTTTGTCATGAAATGGAATAAGAAAGAAATTCCCTTGAGCAAGATAATAATAATAATAATAGCCTTTATTGCCCAACAGATTTATACAAATCCCTTTACAGAGCAAAAACAATGATTATATAATAACAGAAGAAATCTTTAATTTAATTAAGAATAGAAGAAATAATAAATCAAAAAAAGAAAACACATTTCACAAAGTTGTATAACGTTCAGTAGCACAAGCTTTAATAACCTTAAAATTATCTATAAAAATGTCGCAAGTGTTGCACAATAAATTAAAATTATGACACATAACATTAATTGGTGAATGAAGTAAAACATTTGTTCGAGACCAATCACAATAGAAAGGTAGATGTTGTCTATTGTAGAACTGTGGTACATTAAAATTAATTCTATATATCAAGTCTGAACAATCGATTAAATTGTGCAAACACCCATATAAACAGGATAATGATTTACAAATTCTACGAAATTCAAGACTTTCAAAATTAAAAATATCCAACAAAATCTGATAATCAGAGCCTCTGTGGATAAATGCCACTAACCTTTAAAACTAAATATTTTAAAAACCTTTTCTGAACCGCCTCAGCCTTGCTGATATGAACAATTTAATAGAGATACCATACAACAGAGCAATATTCTAGCTTAGAGCGTATGTACGAAAAATATAACATTTTTAAACTACAAATATCCTTAAATCCACGGCAGTTTCTAATCACAAATCCATACAATTTCGATGCTTCGGCAACCTTAGAATTAACATGTTCAGTGAAAGTAAGTTTGGAATCGAATATCACTCCCAGATATTTTACAGAAGTAAGACGAGATAACAAATTCCCATTAATGTTATAGTAGAAGTGGATTGGGTTCAGTTTTTTAGTGTAGGTTACTACTTGACATTTTGATATATTTAATGCCAGTTTATTCTGTAAGCACCATTCGGATACTCTATCCAAATTGGATTGAAGTGTTAAGGAAAACTGTCTATGGATGTTATGGGAAGAAATTTTTTTAAATCATCTGCATACATGAGTCTACCCGAATCCAAGTGTACTTCCAGGTCATTAATAAATAAAAGGAACAACAATGGTCTAAGGTTTGAGCCTTGCGGTACACCTGACTCACTAATATATTTATTTGAAGAGTGACCATTATAAAAAACAAATTGATACCTGTTATGAAGGTAAGATTGACAGAACTTCAACAAAGCGGAAGAGAAACCAAACCGATTCAGCTTTTCGATTAAAATCTCATGATCCATTCTGTCAAAGGCCTTTGAAAAATCAGTGTAAATTACGTCTATTTCTTTACCGGCATCCATTATTTCTGATATTTCTTGGGCTATAAGAAGTAAGTTGGTCTCAGTTGACCTCTTGTTGAGGAACCCATGTTGTGCAGGTGAGATAAGGCCACGAATGGATGGATATAAACGATTATAAACCACCATATCAAAAAGTTTTGAAAAATCGGACCGAATGGATATTGGGCGGTAAGAAAACAAAAGTGGAATCAAACACTCTGAAAGCTCCAAGTACCTTTCAAGCGGAAATCCACGCCATAAGAAAGTGCGCACAGTTCAATATTAATAAAGGATACAGAAGACAAAGGATTATTATAATTTCGGATAGTCAAACAGCCATTAAAGCACTAAGCTCTTGTGTAATCAGTTCCAAAATGGTTTGGGAATGCCTAGACAAACTCAGTGAACTTCGTCTATGATGTTAATATCCCTGTTGTTACATCCTAGGCCTGCGCAATTACTGAACATGCTTGAGCAGTTTAGACCACTTTTTCTGCCCTTGCAGTTACGGACACATTCGTCTTTGCAAGCGCACACTATCAGGGGAAGAAGTTTCTGGGTCTCTGCAGGATGTGTTGTTGTAATTGGTCTTAGGTGTTCGTCAATCTTGTTCCACCCCCACTCAAGCGGATTTTTGTTCTCACTTAGCCACTGCTGCACTTGGTGGTAAGTTCTAAGCGAATGCTGCCTGGAAGCTGCGGAAGTTGGGGGAAGTGCAGCAAACTTGAACATTGAGTGTATAGGAATTTCCGCTAGATTTAGCAGATTCCAATTTTACTTAACGCTTGACACTAACATACCACCGGTCACAAAAATCGTAATGATGCTGTATAAAAAAAGTAGTTTCTCTAGTGATATCATATTTGGACACAAAAAATATACTTGTACACCCCTGTAACTCTGGAACCGCTCAATTTAGCAAGATTATATATAAGACTATTTTTGTTTCAAATTTAAGGTAAAATATTTTTGTACATAACACTTTTTGCGCTAAATTGCATAGTTTCCGAAATATTTAGGAAAAACTGATAAAAACTACTAATTTGAAAATTTTTAACTTCTCCCACCACCCTCCCCTCTAAACCCGACGCACAAAATGGTGTAACTTTTTACCAAATATTTTGACTGTATACAACAATTTGAAGCTGGCGGGAAACTTTTACTTTGGATGTTGAGGTTGGGTCGTTTTTTAATTCAATTGCATCGTACTAAATGTAGATTTTGTGGAATGGAAGAAGAAACCTCCATCCACATACTTTCCAACTGAACAGCACTTCAGAATCCTAGAGCACAGCACCTGGGAGATTACTGGATAGAAGAGGAACATTTACCTAAGTTGAAGCCTGCAGACATCCTAAAATTCCTCCGGGAAATAGGACTAAAGGAACTACTAGTTTCTGAGACTCTCCTCAGAAATTGAGTAGAAGTAAGGGGGCACCATAGATCTTTTAGGTTTTAGTGAATGTTACCCCAAAATAAATACATACATTCATAAAAACTAAATTTGAAAGATACTGAGGAGCTACAGTCTATTTTTAAATATGTAATATAAATAAGAAAAAATTGTTGAAAAGGTTAACTGTTTATGGAGTTTGACAGAAGAGTGTTTTTACAGATTCGAGACACCAAAACTTAGCAGCAATAAGAGAGAAAAACCATTAGTGAATTTGCACATCTATTTAACCTTGTGATAACGCCAACTAAACCAGAAGAAGCTTTTCTCCGTTTCTTTATTGATGTCTCACATAATACAATTAAAACTGTATTTTATGTTCTATGGATGCATAAAGTAGAAAACTGTTAAATACTGTAAGGTTGTTGGAAGTAGGATATTTGGTAAAAATAATGTCAATGAAAAACATGCGAGATCCGACAGGTTTTTTAAAAGTTAGTAAATAAAAAGGTGTCTTACTTTCTTCGGCCATTGTCCATTCAGTAAACATATCTTCCTCAATCGTTTCATAAAATATCATTTCTATGCAACTTAATTCTTCTAAAATCTGAAAAAATAGATATTAAATATCACCCAAGCCAAATAACTTAATCTAGGATTTCTATATTACAAAATTCCCAGTACATAAAGTGACTAACTTACCTGTACAATAAAAAACAAATCCACCGGTTTTATAAAACAATATTTATCACAAATTTTTGAAAATCGTACTTTCGGGTAATCCAGACAATACGATAGTACGTTACTTATCCATATTTTTAACGTTGTTTTATTCAAGACGCCATCCACTCTCACCCATGGCATTATTTTCATGCTATATCGCTTTTGCCTGAAAATATACAAAAATATACCTTAATTTATGGACAAAAATTTTAAAATTGTTCAAAGGCAAATGCAGTAACCATTAAAAACTGTCAGTTAAATTATAATATTCTCTAGTTCCGTTTCTTGGATTAGATACCTCCAACTTAATGTGATATACATTTATCGACAAAAATTTCTTTTATTAAAATATATCTTTAAGTACCCTTCATGTGATTCATCCGTATCTGCTTCGGAGCACATATCTTCTATTAGCCATGCGTATTGAAAACTATAATGAACAAACGTTAGTGAACAAATGCCAGTTTGGAGTAGTATCCCAGCTTTCATTAAATGTTTCAAAATACTTATTAAAGAATGATTTTTCTCGCGATGTTGAAAGTTGTCCTGCAAAAAAATATATATATATTTTAATAGACATTCCTATGGATGTATTGTCGATGAATACTGGGCCTCTGAATAGGTGGTGTTGCGGGTCACTTGGAGGATCATCTCAAGAGGAATGAAACAAATACTTCTTGAACTGGGACATGTTTGATTTATTTATGAAATACATTACACTACATACTAATACTAGGCATAAGTGCCAGCATACTTATACATAATGGTTAATTAATTACTAGTAGGTGACTATTCAACTTTGTAGAATAGTCTTCGTATTCTGTATCGACTTCTTCTGATCAATACTGAAAATATATTTATAGAGGGTGTTTCATAGTTAAACCACCATAGGTTAACTGCAAGTAGAGGACACTTTGGTGGTTCCAAATAGCCTTGGTCAATTGATCTAACATAATTATTAACAGAGATGGTTTATTCATTTACTCCAATGCTTTTGAAGGCCATAACTTTAGAACCACCCTATATATTTCTTTCATTTTTGGTAAGGATCTATTGCATTGATAACACAATGAGATAGTGTGATAAAAATAATTATAATCCAGGTCTGATTTGAGAAAAATTTGTAAAATTCTATAACCTCCAAAACAACACCCTGTATATCAGAATATTTTTTCTGTTCTCTTCGAATAATCTATTGGATTTCAAAAATTCTGCTATACAGGGTGTTGTTTTGGAGATTATCGAATTTGGCAATTTTTTCTCATACCAGACCTGGATTATAATTATGTTTATTACCAACAATGAAAGAAATATATAGGGTGGTTCTAAAGTTATGGACTTCAAAATGATTGGACTAAATGGATA
Source organism: Galerucella tenella (assembly GCA_910591685.1). Classification (NCBI taxonomy): domain Eukaryota; kingdom Metazoa; phylum Arthropoda; class Insecta; order Coleoptera; family Chrysomelidae; genus Galerucella; species Galerucella tenella. The sequence continues at coordinate 8,364 of CAJUYH010009922.1, forward strand.
AAACACCCTGTATCTCTGTTAATAATTATGTTAGATCAATTAACCAAGGCTATTTGGAACCACCAAAGTGTCCTCTACTTGCAGTTAACCTATGGTGGTTTAACTATGAGACACCCTGTATAACTGGTGTATCGGAGAAATGGTCAGAGAGGTGTCTGGTAGGATTCTTAGACTATTTTAATATAAAATGCAGGAAAAGTCAGGTTGAAAACTCTAAAGATTATATTGACAACTAATAATAATAATTTGACAATACTTGTCAAGATAAACAACAATGAACAGCATGTTACAAAAAGAACAAATATACGGAGCGTTCACATCTTCTGTAACATTCTACCCCTTCGTATTGAAAAGCTATTTTTCAATACAATCTTGAATTTTGTACAACTTTCGGACTGGTCTTTTATAGGTTCCATGAGCAGTGCGAACGTCAGCAACTCGTACAACATCGTCTTTTCCTTTATATGTCTCTTTGACAATTCCCATTGGCCAATCGTTTCGTGGTAAATTGCTGTCGTTTATAACTACCAAATCACCTTTGTTCAAATTTGGTTCAGATGTACTCCATGTTTTTGATGGTATCAAAGTGGGTAGGTATTCGCGCAACCATCGTTTCCAAAATTGATCGATTAAAATCTGTGATACTCTCCAGTGTTTTCTCGCATGCAAATCGCCATCATTAAATACTCCTGGAACATTAATATTTGTGGATCTGCCTATGAGTATATCGTTGGGAGTAATACTTGGATTGTCTTCAAAGTGTTCTGATACCGGTGTGAGTGGTCTGCTATTCATTATAAACTCTGCTTCAGCGAATACGGTTTGGAGAACTTCTTCGGTGGGATGTCGATCTTTGAGAATGGCTGATAGTGCTCTCTTGAAGCACCCAATTAGGCGCTCCCAGATTCCTCCCATAAACGGAGCTAAGGGCGGATTAAACTTCCAGAGGATACCTCGATTGGTTACTTCATTAATAACAGTCTGCAGCTCGAATTCTTCAAAAGCCTCAAGTAACTCTCTGTTTGCACCGTGAAAGTTTGTCCCATTGTCGGACCATATAACTTTTACTTCACCTCTTCTGGACAAAAATCGACGAATTGCCATAATGCATGAATCTGAACTTAGGCTGTGAGCAATCTCAACATGAATCGCACGCATTGTTAAACATGTGAATATCGCGCCATATCTTTTTTCTGTTCGACGACCAATTTTAACGAAAAATGGACCAAAAAAATCCAAACCAGTGGACGTGAAAGGTTTTTCCTGGTAAAGTAATCGTTCCTTTGGTAAAAGTCCTATTTGAGGTTGCATCGGCTTAGCAAACTTTCTTCTGCAGTCTGAGCATTTTTTAATAATATTCTTCACGTATTGTCGTAATTTCGGAATGTTAAACTTTCGTCGTAATTCGTTAAGAACCGTTTCTAGACCTTGATGACCAAACATTTTGTGAATGTGAATAATCATTTTCTGTACATATGGGTGTTTACCATCAAGAACAATAGGTTCTTTTTCAACGACTGTTGTTTCATTCATATTTTGAATTCTACTTCGTATTCTGAGTATTTTGTCGTTGTCCAAAATAAGAGGCAATCTCGGCAGTCTGCCATTACGGTTTGGTTTGTTATTTTGTGTGTTTTGTATGTCTGTCATAAAATATTCTTGTTGTACTGATCTCCACCATTGTTTCTCAGCCCATCGTAGTTCTTCAGAGGTTAAAAACGTTGTGTCTTTATTTTTGTTTTTTCTTGATATTTGAATAAACTGTAAAATTCTTCCTGTAATTCTCAATATTTTTATCCAGGTGTAGTGAGTTTTAATTTCTGGTAAACTTTCTTCTTTAGGTTCATCCAAAACTAGAGAAATTTCTTCGAAACATAGAGCATCTTCGGATTGCATTGATCTTTCAACAGAGAATTCTTTTTCGTTTAAATATAGGAATTTTGGACCGCTAAACCATCTTGAAGAATTTTCAAATTTAGTTTTAGTGGTACCGCGTGTGCAGTCATCGGCTACATTTTCAGATGACGGAACCCATCTCCACTCTTTGACATCGGTAAACTCCAGAATCTCACCAACTCTTGCTGCAACGTATGTTTGCAACTTCTTTTCTCTGCGTAGCCATTGAAGTACAGTTTTCGAGTCACACCAGAAATATTTTCTGTGAATTTTGAGTGTTTCAAGAGATTTCATGATTTCTTCGCATAGTCTAACCCCCATAAGAGCAGCGGTTAACTCTAGCTTGGGGACTGTCAGAGTTTTTAACGGGGTAACTCTTGCTTTGGAGGCGATCAAGGATACTGAAATGTCGTCATTGAAGACTAGACGTAAAAAAACTACTGCTGAGTATGCTTCTTCGCTACTGTCTGAAAAGGTGTGGAGTTCTATTCTGCTTGCTTCTTTATGTCTCGGGTTAAAGCATCTTGGTATTTTGATTTCTTTAACAGATTCCAATTCTTTTAACCAGGCAGTCCAATCTTTTAGCATTTTGTCAGTGATAGAATCATCCCATCCAATGCCTGAGCGCCATATATTTTGCAAAATAATGCGACTTTTGATTGTGACAGGTGACAGAAAACCTAGTGGATCGTACAGGGACATTGCAATTTTTAGGACTTGTCGTTTGGTTGGAATTTCAGTGCCATTTAGAATATTTTTCGGTATCTTGTCAAATTTTAGGTTAAAAGTGAAACAGTCTTCTTTCGATTTCCATAGCAAACCTAGGACTCTGTCTTCAGAATTGCTTTGATCTAATTGGGAGATTCGGCCTTCAGCAACATGACTAGCTGGAATCCCTTTCAGCACTTCTTCGGAATTTGAAATAAAGTTTCGGATCATGAACCCTCCTTTTGCGTGGACTTCTATAACTTCGTTTATCAGTTTAATAGCACTTTCTGTTGTTTCTGTGTTATCGAGATAATCATCGACGTAATGCTTCTTGATTATTGCGTCTGCGGCTACTGGATACTGAATCCTATGTACTTCTGCATTGTAATTTTTCGCAAATTGTGCTATAAATGGTGAACAGGTAGTGCCGAATAACAAAACGTTCATTTTATAAACTTTTGGAGGTACATTTTTGTTTGCATTTCTCCATAAGAAGCATTGGCTGAATGTATCTTCTTCGTCTATAAGGACTTGATTGAACATTTCCTTTATGTCTCCTACAAATGCAATTTTTTCTAGACGAAAAGTTAGCAGGACTCGAAAGAGTGATTTCAGCATATCAGGACCAGTGAGTAGCAAATCGTTTAATGAAGAACCATGGCTTTTACTAGCAGCATCCCAGACTAACCTTACTTTATTAGGTTTATTTGGATTCAGTACCGGAAAATGTGGTAAAAACCAATTAACTTTTTTAATCTCATCATTTTTTAATGGCACTGCGTAGTTTTTGTCAAAGAGTTTTTGTACTTCTTCGCAGTATCGATCGCGTATCTTTTTGTCTGTTGACAAGCGTCTTTCGAGACATAACAATCTTTGCATTGCCATCGATTTAGATTCGGGATATTTTGGGTTATCTTCTTTCCAAGGAAGTTTAATTTTGTATTGAGTACCACATAATTTTATTGAATTTTCCACTATAGATAGAGCTCGCTGATCATCTTTTGTCTTTTTACGGTCGAAAACTGGTTGAATAATTCCTACTTTTTCTAAATTCATGTAACTTCTTACAATTTCGTCCAACTTGTCATCTGCTTTTTCGCAGCATAGAACTGCAATTTCTGCATGCTTATGGTTATTGTCTTGTAAGTCACAGGTACCATGTAGGGTCCATCCTATTTTTGTTTTCGACACCATTGGATATGATGGATGAGGGTGGATTATTTGCCGTGAAACAATTAAGTCAATATTGTTCTGACCAATAAGCAGCAATGGTTTGCTAAGTTCTTGTAAATCAGCAATGTATTGTTTTAATGAGGGGTATTTTTCGGACAAAAGTTGAAGATCATGTTTAGGTTCAGGGAGATTTAGATTCGATACCGTTCGTATGTGCTTCAGTTCATGAAAAACAGGACTATTTTTTGCAGCAATAACAGTTTCGATTTCTTGAGAATTGGCCTCAAAACGGGAAATCTCTCCAGTCCATTTGCAACACAGTGGTTTGACAGGACCAGATAATCCAATCTCTTTAGCAAACGAAGATTCTACAAGTGTTGCGGTACTACCTTCATCTAGAAGGGCGGTTATACAGAAAATTCCATTTGGACTTTTAATTTTTACTGGTACAAGTTTTAAAAGCGTGCATTTTGTGTCATCTGCCTTCGCGTTGTGAATATTCTCAATGTTAAACCTCGGTTCTTGAGCCTGAAAAGCTTCTTTGTGGAGTAATTTGTGGTGATATTTCACGCATTGATTAATGCCACATTGTTCTCTTTTCTTGCATTTTCCTGAGTGACCTCTAAGGCAACAGAAACAGAGATTAAGTTTTTGAACAATTTTCCAACGTTGCCGGGCATCTGCACTTTGGAATTCTGTACATCTCTCTGGTGGATGAAACTCTGGTTTTTTACAAATCTTGCACTGTTTTATAACAGTTTCTAGTTGTGGTTGTGGTGGTGACTTTTTTGTAAAACTTCTTGTACTAGAACCTTGTTGGATGTCGCTTGTTTCTGTAGATTTCGGCATGAAAGATATTCTAGAAACTGCATCAGACATTTTTTC
>CAJUYH010009923.1:0-13022 GCA_910591685.1 Galerucella tenella
ATATACTAACAGTCGAATCTTACTATTCCAAAGACAGAATCGTTTTTGTAATTCACTTTCCTATAGCCAAACCCGAAACTTTCACTTATTTCCACCTGTATTCTATACCTACAAAAAATAACACAATCCTTATTCCACCTAAACCTTATCTGGCAATGCAAGATAACCAGTACGAGTATGAAGATGAAAAATGTCAAAACCTACATGAGCTATATTTTTGCCCCAACGAAAAATCCATGATAGCTGCCGAATCCGACAACTGCATCTACCAATTGTTGCAACTAAAGACCAAAGAGCACCCAAAATGTATACCAGTGCCCATAATAGTAGAAAATGAAATTATTCAAACAATAAACTCAGCACATTACATAGCAGTCTTCCCAGAAGAAACAAAAGTTAAAATTATTTGTTCAAAAATTGACTTCACGTCGCTGAAGGGTAGCTACTTCATTGAATTACCTTTCGGCTGCAGTTTCCAAACACAAAGTAACAAATTTATCAACCACGAAGAAATCATATCAGGCCAACCCTTATTACTCAAGACAGAAAATAACGAACTATTCCACCCAAGAAAAATTAACATTAAAGAAATTCCTCTAGACAAAATTCATCAACTCCTAAAAGAAGAAAACAGAATTCAAGAAGTCAGCTTAAGAAATATTCCACACAACTACGCCTACATATGGTCTTCGCCACTCTACGTAATACTTGCAATCATTATTTTTGTTGGCGTGCTCAAATCGAAATCAAGATGCAGACACCAACCTACAACAGACGATACCAAGAAAACTACCACCAAACCTAAATCAAGAATGAAAAATGTTCGAATCGAAGGAGACGAATAATCAATCCACACCCTGTATGGATCTCTCTGGGGATGGAGGAATTACATAATCATTTCTGCTTATCTTTAACTATTCTTGCTATATTATATATTTTATTATCATTTATTCTTAGAACCTGTAACTGTTGCTAAAGAAGATGCCAACTCGGCATTTCCCATAGAACCTTTCTTTTGTACATTTTTTATTCAGTCTTAGTCTACAGCTTGATATTGTATGTTTGACAATAAATAAAAATAAAGTTTTTAAAGACAAAGTTTCTGAATAAACTTATATTATTCGCGAGAAAATAATCATATGCTAAAACTAACAGTTGTAGGTAGTACATACATTTTTAGAAAATTTTGTTTTTTGATTATCCACACTATTATTTTTGTACATTATTTTATTCTAAAAGGAACCTATTGCACTAGATGCCGTACAGTTTCAGATGACCTTTTTTGAGTAGGAAAATCTCGGAAAAGAAACAATTTCCCACGGCTTTTCAAACAACTTTTTTTGTACGGCACTTCTGTCAAATCTTTATTTATATGTTGTATAATCTACAGAAACCAATGACGTACAGTTTGAAATCACCTTTTTAGGGGGTGAAAAATGAAATGTTCAGTTTTCCACTGCACTTTTCTGCACAAGAGAAAATGTACGCCATAGTGCTGGGAACTGATGGTGGCATGATAAACTATCTTTCTGAATGGGTTTGCTGTTGTTTCAAATCGCGAAAATTTTTTCCCCATGGGCTCATAGTCTTCATATAGGTCAGGTCTAATACTAAGTTACTACTTTTATAAACCACACAACATAATCTAATAATTTGACTTTTCGGGACTAGAGCTAACGCATAGACTAAGTTTTTTATAAATATTTAACAACAGTTGATCAACACACAATAACACTAAAGAATAACCGACCAAGTGTGAGACTGGTTCCGTACATCTATAAAAACATACATACAAGTGAAGCTAATATAATTTATTTGACTTTTATGGTTGATATTCATAGCTTCGCTTGATACTTAAAAAAATAAAAAACGAACCAAAAGAAAAAATTTCATGCTGCACAGTGATTCGAACTAGCGATCTCTCAATCACTAATAATGCGTCCACTACCTATTGTATCAATATCAAACAAAAAGAATCAATATTCCAACAGTAAATGAGATACAGACAGACGAACAGCGAAGTGTTAGTATTAGGGTTTATTTTTACCCTCTAGGTATGGAATCCTAAAAAGGAATTGGGGAGAGGTGCGTATTAATTAGATTTTTGGTAAAAATATATATTTATAAACTTTGTGGAATAAACAATAAAGAAAATATCAATAATAACTTTCATTCCCAAAGAAACAAGTCATCCCATAATGTCTATCAAAAACCAGTACAAAAGTTATCATTAAGAATACTTTTATAAAACCTCTTAAGTTTATTGTTTGGGACATACTTTTATAGTAATGTTTTGGAATGAGTTCCGGATCATTTTTAATTATTATACAATTTCTTAAAATCCTAAGATTTGTAATAAATAACTTTTTCGTTATACCAGTATGAGTTTCTTACAACTTCAAATTACTGAATGTTGTCAATTTAAATAATTTTTTAACAACTAATAATTAATTTACATTATGGCTGAACTGTTTTTTCTTTATATGATATTACTCCTTTTGCAATTAGATCTGGAATTTCTACTGCTAACCATGGTCCAAGCTAGAATACAAAAGATTGATAATATAAACTGCAAATTATTTTTTCTCTTATTTTTTTGGGAATCAAACCCCAATAATGTTTTATTTTTTATTTCGACGTTTTGGTAGCGTTCCAGCTACCGTTATCAAGATTAATTAGTGAAATAAAAAATATAAAAACATTATTGTGGTTTGATTCCCCAAAAAACAAGAGAAAAAAGAATAAGTAATGCCACAAGGAACGTACACAAGATATTTAAACTGCAAATAATGTCATTTAGCTTCATAATTTGTCAACAAATATATTTCAAACCTTACCCCAAGAGCCATTGCATGTCCAATTCCAAATTTGGGAACATTTCTAGCCCATAATGGTTTAAAATGATCACTCAAGCAAATCTTTCCACCTCGGTACATTTTTGCTGTTTTTCCATCTAGTTCAGGCAAAGCTATTTCTGGTGCAGTTGTGGGGTATGTAATGGGAATCTGGAAATATAAATGTGAACAAACATATTTAGATAGATAATTGGTTTTCACTCACATCAAACTCCACATCGAATTCATATTTTAATAAGTCGTGGATGAACCAGCATTTACCAAACCATTTCGTTCCTTCCTTATTAGACTCTAGCCTAAACCAATCGTTATCTGATCCTTTATTATTTTGAACATACTAAAAGGTGCCATATGTTAAGACTGCTCTTCTATTTAATTAATTAATTACCTTAATTAAAGATTGATATTCTTCTTTTAATCTTTGTACCCAAAGCTCTTTTTCTCTAGGCCCTGCTTTAGTCTTCAGCAAAGGAATGTTACTTAAAGTTTTTTTAGTACTCTCGTCTACCATGTTTTCTTATTTTTGATTTTCACTTTTCAGTTTTCACTGGTGACCATAGATAATATAGAGACGGCTGGTGACTGATGATCAAGATCACAGAATTAAGCACTGCACTGAGAACAGTTTCGTGCTTTCGTGACTACCACCATAGAGTCTGTTTGGTGTCTATTCACAGATATGAAAAACATTTATTTCTGTGTGTTCACCACTGAACTAATCAGTATGGGCATTGTCTAATATAAAGTATTAGACGGGTATGGGTGTCGCGGGAACGGTAGCAAATTACACAAATGATTCCCATCTATGAAATAAATATGTTTGAGGCATATATTTAGCCATGATCACCTCATCTCAAGAATGATTCAGTAGATCACAGTGATCGATTCGATTGAGCTCTTGAAGAGCGACGTTTGGCGGCTTCGAAAAGTTTTTCTCCAAAGAGGGAGCTTTAAATCTCCACTCCATGATAAATATTCAGAGCGATGCAGAATCAAATAAAAGTTTGTTTTTTCGGATCATAACAAATTCCACAAGAAAACGTAACTACTGTTGGGTTGGACACAGAAATATAATATTTTATTCTGTCTATGGTTGGACATTAAAAAAACGGAAAAAATTGTATAAAATATTAAATAACAAAATTAAGTTGGTAATATGAAAAGTAACGCGTTTGACTTTGTGGCAGTTGTCAACAAAAAACGCTAAACGAAGAAAGATAAAGTTGAATTAAAATTGTTACAAATAAAAACGCGTATGACCAGAAGTTTGTACTTTATTTATTTATTAAATTGATCAGGATTTCTTTACTTCTGCGAGTTAAATGTGCAATGACGCCATTTTTATCTGTATCTGTCAAATCTGCTCAAGGTTGGTCTGTCAAACATTTATTTTAGAAGTAAACAATAATATTTATTGAAAAAAGCAAGAATATTGAAAATTGTTACTTAGGTGAGCCTCATTTTAAGCTATAGTCCATGTATATTAGTATTTACGAGTCTCACCTCTTTAATTCTTTTTAGGTCAAGTACTTGTGACCAATATGGGCAATACCAGTGATGATATGGGTTTCCAAAAGGTCAGAATATGAAAAGGCTTGTTAAGTAATTCTGGGATCATGCAAGGATCCACAAAAATACCTATTACTGATCTCAATGCCTATATAACTTGCAAAATATGTAGTGGATATTTTGTTGATGCTAGTACAATAATTGAATGTTTGCACACATGTGAGTATTCATTTTATAATTTTTATAAAATCCTGTTCAAGTTTCTCAAGCATAACAATGAATCTCTAAAATAGATCTTGAATAGATAGTTGTAGTAAATTAAAAGACTATTTTTACTCAGCTTTTTTAATGTTTAGTATATTAATTTGAATGTTTGTTTCAATATATTTATTCGTCTAGTCCTGACCAATAAAAATTCAATCAAAATGTCATGTTTTTGTGCTTTTATTTCAATGTTAAAATTGGTAAACATTACAGTGAAATCTCAATTCAAACTAAAAATAGCAATATTTTTTAATTTTTTCTATTGGTATATATAGAGCATTGTTTGAAACCCTGAAACCTCTGGTGGGAAGTAAATTTACTCATACCTGTAAACTTCTTACAAATCCTTCTTATTAATAGGATTTTTAAGCATACCTGTTTAAAAATGTACTTATATCAGGGAACCTAATGTGTGTTAAGAACAACTTTCAAATAGGCCAGTGTTTAACAGTGAAATTTATTTTTTATTTTCAGTTTGTCGCAGTTGTATTATCAAGTATTTACAGAAAAATAAATACTGCCCAGTTTGCGATGTACAAGTTCACAAATCAAAACCATTACTCAATATCCGACCTGACAAAACTCTTCAAGATATTGTCTACAAACTTGTTCCAAGATTATTTCAAAGTATGTATAATTACATAACTAAAGAAACTGCTTACTAAAAATACTGCTAATAAACAAGTTCACTGATCATTTTTAAACATTACTTTTTTAAGATGAGATGCAGAGAAGGAGAGTGTTTTATGAAAACCATCCAGAAGCAAAACCTTCAAGTTTGGAGCAATGTGGAGAAGTTGCCTATCAGTACTTGTTGACTCCTGAAGAAACTATTTGCCTTACTCTTAGTTATCATGGAGCTGATAGTAAACCAAGGTAAGTTGAATAATACACAATAATAAACCTCTAAATACCACATACTGGGACCAAAATATATTATTCAGGTGATTATAAGGAGTTGCATTACATACACACATACATAAGAATTGTTTATATAAATATAACAAAAGAGTAATTTTTTTTATGAATGTTACCATATTTTATTATTTTCAGGTATTTACGATGTCCTGCTGCAGTTACAATGGGTCACCTGAAAAAGTTGATCCGTTCCAAATACGATCTCTCTGAGAATCATAGAGTTGATATCCTTTACAATCAAGATTGCCTTAGTTCTTCCCTAACTTTAATAGATGTAGCATATATTTATTTATGGAAAAGGGTAAGTATTGTTCAATTTAGCCTATTTCATCCATAGAGATACTAGATATAGAGGCCACAAGCCATAACTATCCATCTAGTTGGATCTTACTCCATTTTAGATGGAATTTTACTTTGACATGTATACTTTGCTAACAAGTTTTAATATTTATATTATTATATTAAAGTATATTTCACTAGCTATTTGTGTATCAAGAGCAGAAAGTCGTACTTTGGCAATATGTCGAGACTACCAAAGGACTTTCTGCTCGAAATACACACAAGATTTTTTCTACGATCACACCAAAATAAAATTAATTTGTCTACAAAAATATTTAAAACCAAAATAAAAAGTATGTTGAAGGATATGTGTCTATACAATATTAACGACTATTTTGAAGAAGTTAAACATGTCACATAAGTATAAATTTTGGAAAATATGTATGTTCATTATTTAAAATGTTAAAACTTTCAACTGTGAATTGTTGGTGTTAAATGTTTATTTTTTTTATATATAATTGAATTGTAATGACGACCTTTATATATGAGAATAAATATTTCTATTTTTATTAATTTTCAGAAAGGACCAATAGAACTTACGTACCGAATATACGAAAATACTGCAAAAAAACTAAAGCTCGAAGTTTCGGACCAGAATGAATCAACAGGAACGAATGTAGCAAATAATAATAATAACAATAATATTAGTAACAATAATAATTGGAAGGAAGTACAATTGAGAATAAGTGAAAATGGTGAAATGTCGATAACAGGTATACAAGATTCTGCTCTGAGTCCAAGTCTCCTGGAAATTGTAAATGGTGAACCAAAGTACAAATGTGATGATGCAGTAGTGGAAACTCAGTTAGTTAATAAACAAACCCTATCTAAAATGGAAATACCTGGTTTGAAATTCATTGGTAAAGGTAATAGTGATTTTTTAAAAACCATTTGTACTTAGTACCTTAGTACTTACAAAAAGGTATCATATGATTTTTTGCTTAGATTTACTTGGCAGTAACAAACATGTCTCTAATTTATAATTCCTAACACATTGAAAGTACATGCTAAATTTTATCTATAATTTTCAGCTAAAACAGTGGATTTTAAAAGACATACTTTTATAAAATCAACAGTTTGTACTGGGGATTTGATAGAACTTACATTTTAAACTTGGATTTGACGGAATTTGGTATAATTTTGACAAAATTAACAGAGTGAATTGAAAATTTGAGTAGTTTCAACTGGGAACGAATAGGCTTTTTGGAATTTAAAGGAGAAATTTAACAGAATTTACATTTTAAACTTGGATTTTACTAAATTTTTAAAGCTTAAAATAGTAATTTGGGAAAATTAACAGAGAGTTTAACAAATTTCACTGAGTAGTCTGACAATTCTGACAGATTTTTTATAGTTCGTACTAGGAATTTAGGAATATTTCTGGTTTTATTTGGGAACAGGTTAAATTGGAAATTTGACATAAGTTGAAGCTAATACTGAGATTTTTTTTTAATTTCATGTGATTCTGTAAATATTACTAAATTTCATGTGAATCTGAAAATTGTAACAAATTTATAGAGTAAACTGTGAATTCAACGGAGTTCACAAAGTAAACTGCAAATTTAACTGAATTTATTTATTGGTTAATCTTCAAGTTTAACATAATTTACAGGTTAACCAGTGAGTTTTAACAAAATTTACGAACTAAACTAAATTTAACAAATCTTGGAATTTAAATTGAGTATTTAACAGTGTAGTTTGGAAATTTATCAAAAGTTAATGTTTAAACTGGGAATTTAGCTAAATTTACAGGTTAATCTGAAAATTTTCACTAAATGTACAAAGTAAATTAGCAACTTGAAAATTTAAACTGGCAATGTTTTTAAATTTTCAATGTACCGGGTGGTCAACTAAAAACGGCCGCCGGCCATATCTCAGGAGTGGATTATATATATAATTTAATAATTTCTGTTAACGCGAACCAGCCTTCTAGACGTTGAAAGATCAATTCCGTCATTTACCTGTTTCTTACGATATCTCAGGATAGAAAAGAGATATCGCCTTGCGGTTTGCAGTGTTTTATTACTAATTTAGTCTACTTTTTAAAGACCTACTTCAATTTGTATGCTTCCATTTAAAATTGTTACGAGAAAACACAATATTTAAAAAAATAAAACGGCGCCCTCTAGCATTTATGTTATTGATCTGATTGCTTCATATTCACACATTTTCGATTTTTCAACAAAATCTCTTTCAAACAATTTAAATGGAAGCCTACAAATTGAAGTAGGTCTTTAAAACGAAGTCTGAATTAGTGATGAAACACTGCAAACAGTAAGGCGATATCTTTTTTCTATCCAGAGATATCATAAGAAACAGGTAAATGGCGGGAATTGTTCTTCAAACATCTAGAAGGCTGGTTCCGTTAACAGAAGTTATTAAATTTTGCCTGAATGGAAAGATCTTACATTGGTCTGCAGTAATTTAAACTGTCATCATACTAATGTTACGGTTGCCACTAGATTACCTAAATGTAATGCTGTCGCTACTGACAATGAGAACGACTTTTAAAATAATGTGATAAATCGAACAATTGAAACCTTTAATAAATAACTAGGTACGTAATTAGTGCCGCCCTAGATGTTCGAAATGTCCATCATTTTCAATGCATGAAATCAATCGCTGAGGGGTAGAGAAAACAGCAGCTTCAATTTCTGCCCTTGAAATACTTCGTATTGTCTATCGTTTCCTTTCAATCATGTCAGCTCTTGTTGCGGGTTTATCGGCTAGAACGAGATCTTTTACTCGCCCCCACATATAAAAATCTAAACAAGTTAGGTCTGGAGACCTCGGTGGCCAAATAAATGAACTTCCAAATATCGGTTTTTATTGATATTTTATGCTTTTGATTTACTAACACATCGCTTGAAAATTAATATAACATTCTTATATAATTGAAAAAATGTAGCACAACTTACTTTACCAGCCTTCTAGACGTTGAAAGATCAATTCCCGCCATTTAACTGTTTCTTACGATATCTCAGGATAGGAAAGAGATATCGCCTTGCGGTTCGCAGTGTTTTATTACTAATTTAGTCTACTTTAAAAAAATATAATTCAATTTGTATGCTTCCATTTAAAATTGTTACGAGAAAACACAATATTTAAAAAATAATAAACCAGCGCCCTCTAGTGTTTATGTTATCATTCAGATTGCATAAAATATGCAGAATTTGTCAAGGAATGTGATTATGATATTTAATATGCTCCTTAATTGAGTAAATTTTGAAAAACTTTATATTTTAAAATTTTAACTGTCAAATACGCCCTCTAGCGGTGGACCTACAATTCTCAAAATAATTTCCAGGCGTTTCTCGAGGCCACTTTTGTCATAAATTTTTTTTTCCCGAACCTGTGCTATAATCCACTCCTGAGATATGGCCGACGGCCGTTCTTAGTTGGCTACCCGGTACTACATAAATTTTTGTAAAAAATTAAATATTTGCTATTTATTATTTTTACGTTTTCAGTTAACACTACTTGTACAAGTTTAATAAACAACATAACAGCTCCATCAGAATCAATTTCCATTAGCAATCTCACCAATAGTTACACCACAGTCAGCTTACCAACGTATGTGAATCCAATAATAAGTACAGCCATTACCTGTGTCACCTTAACAACAAAAAGTGACTTTCTGACAATGTCTCATCCATCATCTTCCAGCAGCTGTGCAACTTTATCTTCAGGCGGCACTACAATGGTATTCAGTACAATTAATACTACGAAATGTAGTACAAAAACAGAAGATAGTATATTAAAAGCAGCTCAACCCGACGTAAACGAAACAAATTCTGAAAAGGAAACTGACAAATGTCTAAAAAGAAAGTTGGAGCCAAACGTTGAAGTAGAACCGCCAACAAAACAACCTAAACCAATAATTTTAAACCACAATATCGGTTTGCTTAATTTATCGAATAACCATCCGTTGAAGAAGCATTCAAAACTAAACAGAAACGGCGAAAATGTACGGGATCTTAAAAAAATCACATGCGAACCGGAAATTAAATTAGCCAACGTTGTTACCACATCTACGATTACTATTTTAAACTCCACCGACATAAATAAATTTAGTCCCGTTAAAAAACTAGAACCGGAAGCGTCTAAAAAAAGTATTAATAATACACAAAGTGGAAGACCTGGGACTCCGACGTTCACAACAAAACCACTTGCATTAAGGGCCAAAACGTTAATTAGCGAAACCGGCGTTAAACCACCTTGTTACCAACCACGGACTGTCTACGGGTCAATAATTAATATTCCTAGGCCCGTTACGTCGATTTCTACCGTTCCTGTGGTAAGCGGAAGTATCAGCGTGTAAGTATAATTTTTTTAAAACATAAACCCGGCGGTAGAAAACAGTTATTGTACCTCACTTTATTTGCCATTAGTTTTCCGTTGTAAATGTGTGTGTTGCGAGAGTGGCCGATTCGAAAACGAGTATAAAAACCACTTCAATGCGAGTCGCCCAGCACGCAGCTGACTTAGAATAGATCACGCGTGGATTTTGTTTACATGCAGTTTTCCTTGGGACCGTCAAGGTATAAAGCGGACGCAGAGAATTTACCTATACGCTACATAATCTGTAAGATATAGGATCTGTAACTTGAACCTTTACAGATTTATAAAAGTTGCTATTTTGGAACCAAATCTGTAAGAGTCATAGTAGTTAGTAACCTTATAGGTTTCAACTTCACATCTGTTTATAATAGGCGTTTTGCTGCGAGGTACCGGTTGACTACCGATTCAATGGGAACGGTACTATCATTATCCTTCTCTAATGTGTTTTTATTTCTTTTTATTGGCTCCTTCGCGAAAATGCGTTGGTCTTGTCTTGGGCATAGACAAAATAAAAGTTGGGTTTTGATCATTGATAACTGACGTGCTTGTCTCTTTGGTTATTCGTTGTGATTATTTTTGTTTCATTTTTTAATATCGTGTTAATTATATGGTTAATCTGAACTCTATAGAGAACCTAGTCCTTACAGATTTTTTACTTTTTGATAATTTTGTACAAAATGAATCAATACCTCAATTTTTTTGATTTATTTCCAAATATCTAGCTTTTTTATATTCCTATAGGTTATGTGATTATAAATGTCAACCGTCAACCGCTCCCAAAAACACCTTACTCACCACGGTCCATGAATTTGCGTACCGTTGAAGTATACTCAAAGACAGAAGTTTGAACCGACCTGTCGCGAAAACGTTACGTTCCCGAGAAATTGTGTAACTTTGAGTCAACGGTACCTCGCAGCAAAACACCTAATGTCAAAATTCTAACCTCAAAACCAGTAAAAGTATTCAACAGCTGTGTAATTACCGACCTGGTAAACCTTAATACTAATTGATATTTTTACAATTTGTAATACAAAAATGGCGTAAGTAAACTACTGGAATAATATATTGTTATGTATTTATTTACTTAAATATACGTATTTTGTAAAAAGAAAAAGGACCAAAAATACGTCTCCACAGCAATTGGAGTTATACTTTAAGCAGAGGCATAGTTACGACCGCACCGGGTGTGCGGTTAGCCTCCACCAGCCGTCAGAACTCCAGCTAAGCTCTGATACTAGTGCCTCCGTAAAGGGAGGTCCGACACCTCAAACGCTTGCTGGAGAGCCTACCCCCGTGGGTGTGGTACGGTCATAGAGTCCGGAACTTAAACTTGGCTGATTGCAGAGCAACCCCAACCGCGTTCTCACCGCCAATTGACTTGGTTAAAACAGCACAGGGCGGAAGGCTTTACCACAAGGCGCCATGCTGCCCGGTAATACGTCGCGTAGTAAGGTCTTTCGGCTCTTTCCCAGACACTTTGCACTTCCTCATTACACATGTTACCCCACATGGAAGGGACCGTCAAGCATGGATGCTCATAGATAATGCATACGAACATTTGAAGTGAGCAAGACGGATTAAGGTTTCCCTCGTCGTACACCAACTAAGCTCGGATACTAGTGCCTTCAACTTTAGTGCAACAATTTATAGACCAGGGTCAATAATTTTTGGCACCAAAAAAAATTATAGTAGGATGAAACCCATTGGAAGAGGTAGAGAATATAACATAAACGACAGAAAAAATAAATTACGGGCGATCTGAGGTCGGGAAGGGGGAGGGGGTGAGTTTTTAATGGTAAAAAACGGTAAATCTCGATTTCCGGTAAAACTGCAAGTATTATGAAAAAAAGTTAAATGGCAAAGTTGTAGGTAATGAAAAGATCTACAACTTTTGTATCGACATTTTTTTCACATAACCTCAAAATTAATGTGAAAAATTCGAATAACCGAGTTTTTGGTTTTTTATTTTTATCTTTTGCAAAAAAATTTATTTTTTCACGAAATTTGGTGAGAACTTACCTTTGTATGTCCCAAAAATACAGTAATTTTTTTTATTTAAAATATTAATTTTTTCAGCTTATTTTGAATTAATATCGAAAAAGCACCCTAATTTTCAATCGAAAATTCTCACGTCAAAATATCTGCTTTTTTAAAAAAGTTGGTGTGTTTTTTGTTCGTTGAAATCTCTACTTTCTGATGGTATGAAAAAAAATATACATTTCTATGGTAAATATTCTCAGAAAATGCAAATAGTGAAAAAAACTCGAATCCGAAACATTTTTTTTGAATCATTATGTATAATTTTAAGCTATTTATTAAAATTCACACTTTAATTACTAGAAAAACGTAAGATTTCATGTTATATTGATAAACAAAAAAATTGCTAATCCATAAAACATCAAAATTGTAAAAAACATGCGAAAATAGTTGTTATAAATATTAAAAATAGAATTTATAAAGGATTTCATCTAAAAAATGTGACTGCTGCAATTTTTTTTTCAGTAATAAAGTTGATTTATTAAATTCTCATTACATTTATGCCATAGAAAATCTAATAATAGATATAAATATACATACAAATCGTACTATTGAATTTAAATACTTTTTACTGATGACGTTATTTATTATAATATTTTCAAATACAATAATCTTCTTATTTATCAATACTTTATCTTGCATTCTAATTACTTCTCCATAAGTTTTTGTCTCTTTGATGGCATTTCTTCATCGTTAGATTCGACAAACCGTCCCGATTCTAGTGGATCTTCAAAATCTTCGAGACCATCACCGTCTTCA
>CAJUYH010009924.1:0-13020 GCA_910591685.1 Galerucella tenella
TGGTTATTGTTCTACCCTTATCCAAAAAATCAATCATGATTACTCCATGGCAATCCCACTGAAGAAACTGAAGCAAGACCTTTTCCAGCAGATTTTTGGACACGAAGCTTCTTAGGTCTTGGAGAGGACGAAGGACATTGATCACCAAGGGTAAATCTGCCTACCTCTTAACCCTTTTAAATACAGATACTTGATGATGGCTCGATACTCCAATTTTTCGATTTTCACAATTTCGGTGGAAATCTTTTTTTTTTTAATTTATTGCGTGAACCTCGTACTATCCCTGAATTCTCAAAATATTTGAACTTGTCCATTATTGACCTAGGTTAGTAATATAAAATTATTAAACACTAATAGAAAAATTCAACTTCTCAGTTGGCTCGAAGAAGCAATAATTGTCAACTTCACAGTTAGTGATATTCTACATACGGATTTGCCGAACCTGAATGTCTCCAGTACTATCATATTTCTCCTCTAAGAAATTCACGTCAAACACGCAAATTTCCTCAAACAAATCGAATAAAACGAAATTTTCAAAAATACATAAGTGTAGCTAGACATGCAAATACCCAGAGAAGTTAAAATTTAATGTAAAGTTGCCCTAGTCTCCGGTCCCCGACCATGACTCATCATCGATCCGTTTGGTTGGACACCCGAACGTGGTTTTAATACTAATTTTCAACTGATACGTCTATTCGAAGGATGTTTTGTGTTAGTCGATTTAAATGTACCGAGGGGTATTGAGGTGAGTTCATCTTTCAAAGCAAACAGGATGTGTTTAGTATATTTACACCGGAAAATGAAGATATCATTCTGGCAAACAATATGTTATCTTTGATACTGACAATTTTTGTACGTGTATAACAAATTGATTGGAAATTTTGATTATGGTTTACAATATCGATTTGATGTTGAATCCTTTTTTGAAGGGGTTTCACAGGATTAGAAGTAGATACAGCGCAAAGACGAACTCTCAGAGATTTCGAAAAAATAACTACTAGCTCCTGTAGTCCTATTTCCCGGAAGAATTTTAGGATGTCTGCAGGCTTCAACTTAGGTAAATATTCCTCTTCTATCCAGTAATCTCCCAGGTGCTGTGCTTTAAGATTCTAAAGTGCTGTGCAGTTGGAAAGTATGTGGATGGAGGTTTCTTCTTCCATGCCACAAAATCTGCATTCTTCTTCCTCCACTATTTTGAGCTTTTTCAAGAGCCCTTAAAGGCGACAATGTCCCGTTAGGATCCCTGTTAAAACTCTTAGCGCAGTTTTACTTTGATTTATGCATTCATTTGATCTTAACAGGTTGTAGTCACCCAGAAGAGTATTTGATTGTATAAGCCTTACTAGATCTTTCCAATGGTCAGATTTTCTCTTTTTCTCGACTCTACCTATTTCTTCCAATATTACATTGGGACTGATTCCGCAAAAGGGTTCAGGCCTCCCAGAAAGGTATTTCATTCCCCCTCTTAGCTAGTTCATCTGCTATTTCATTTCTTTCTATTCCAGTGTGTCCTAAAATCCAAAGTAAGGTGACTATATTGTTCTCGCCTAGTTCATTGAGTTTGTCTAGGCATTCCCACAAAATTTTGGAACTGATTACACAAGAGCTCAGTGCTTTAACTTGACTATCCGACATTATGATAATCCTTTGTCTTCTGTATCCTCTATCAA
Source organism: Galerucella tenella (assembly GCA_910591685.1). Taxonomy (NCBI): domain Eukaryota; kingdom Metazoa; phylum Arthropoda; class Insecta; order Coleoptera; family Chrysomelidae; genus Galerucella; species Galerucella tenella. The sequence continues at coordinate 1,671 of CAJUYH010009924.1, forward strand.
TATTGAACTGGTCGCACTTTCTTATGGCGTGGATCTCCGCTTGAAAGATACTTGGGGTTTTTCCCAAGCTTTCAGAGTGTTTGGTTCCTGGCCCGAACACTCATATCCCAGTTCCTTCTATTGCTTTTGAGCCGTTTGTGTACCATTGAATGGCATTATTTCCAAGTTTGGTAATGGTATTTGGATCCCATTCCTTCTTGTTGCTCAATTCCGTAACGAATTTCTTTGAGAAGTTATACTTTTTCATCATACCGTCTTGTGGCATGTCCCAGTCTGATTTCTAAGAAGTGAGGAGGTGGTTTTAATTATGATTCTCCCTCTACTTAGTCTGTATCTTGTTCTTTCTGCAACGCTTTCCACCACCATATGTAGAAGGGTGATGTTGAGAAACACTTCCATGGCTGCCGTTGGGCATGTTCTCATTGCTCCTATAATGCATATACAGGCTAGTCTTTGAATTTTGGAGAGGTTTCCTCTCGTCGTCTAACTTTATTGTTTTAAAATTCCTAGCCACTGACTTTTTTTGATCACCCTGTAAAAAGCACTACTCGCAAATATTTCCATTCCAATTTTACGTTATCAGAATAATAAAAAACTTTCGCTGCCACTGCATTTTGCAGCTTCCTTTTTGCATCCAAAACGGTACGTGCAGTAAAAACAAACTAGTCTAGAATGACAGTTTCATGGACGTTACAGTCGGTCGTTTTGACATTCGATAAGAAACATAAAAACTTGTGTCCTTCGGTCGACGACTTCATTTGCCCAAAACGTGTTTTGATGCCAAAACAATCTGGCAAACTTTTAAAATTTCCTTCGATCTCGTTTGTGAGATATTTCCAGTATGTCTAGACAAATAAATAATTAGCCAGATATATTTATGAATGGATTGGTGACAGTAACAAACTTTTTTTTTACTTCCTATTTCCGAGATATGATTATATCATTACTGTCGGCCTCGCCTTTCATTTTTTCTCTTTATCCTTCCCCCTTATTTACTTAATCCTACCTTACCTGACTGCGTTTTATCCTTAATTTTATTGACCGATCAAACTTCCGATCGTGCGGGAAAGCTTCCTACTTCCGACGCGTGTCCGGAAAACATAAAAATATTCTTGAAAATGTCGACAAAAATGAAAGTAGGACTTTTGTCGGGATAAAGCTCAAGATTTACGCTGTGAGCTTCTGGTTGAAAATATGTTTCCAAGTGTGGAAAATAAATTTATATCACGGAAAGCTGGATAAATGTTTGAGTTTACAATTTGTCAAAAGATAAATAACTTTGGTTAAGAGTAGTTCACACAGAACTTCTCGGTATCTCTACCATACTTATTGAGCTCGCCACTTCCCTTCCATAGCTACACTTTCCACACCCCCACGCACCCGTTTTGTGTGAGCTGCACCTTATGGTTACTAAAGTGGCGCAGCAACAAGGATTCTCTCCAACAATATATCTTCAAAATGATCGATATATTTTGGAATTAAAATTTGGCGTTGGAGAAATTTTATTCAAAATGTATCAGAATGTATTTAACACGATGATATATTGATATCTAGTTAGCCTAGACCAGTTCCATGCATAAACAAAATATTGTTACGAACTCCTGTCGCAAACTATGAATGCAACCTTTCTAGAAAGGTTCTTTCGTGGGTAATATTCAGAATGTTTCCGAAGCGTACAAAGCAATACAATGGTTTATTCCTGAATGTTCTAATTCGGAAATTCAAGAATGTTCTAGAGCTGCAAAGCACTATATATACGCGGGTTTTCGAGTGAGTCGAGAAGTTGTTCAGTATACAGTGAGTGAACAGATAGTGAATAAAAATAGTGTTGAAGATCAATTAGGACAATTATTATACCGAGTGTGGATAAATTAATAGACATTAAGTAGTGTGTATATAAATTAAGTTTATTATAGTGTGTAAGTGTTTCTTCAATAAATCAATAGTAATTAGCCAAAGTGAGCGTATAGTTAAAACAGTTCAAATAAATAAGAAAAACATTACAATATTGCGTTACCAAGGCAACGAACAATAACTCATTAGAAGTGTCAGTGTGAAGTTGGACGTCAAAAAAGTAAACCATAGAGTTACGCAATAAATTAAAAGAAAAAAGATGTCCACCGAAATTGTGAAAATCGAAAAATTGGAGTGTCGAGCTATCATCAAGTACCTGTATTTGAAAGGGTTAAGAGGTGAGCAGATTTACGAGGATATGCTTAATGCCCTTGGTGATCAACGTCCTATGTCCTCTACAAGACCTAAGAAGTTTCGTGACCAAAAATCTGCTGGAAAAGTTCTTGCTTCAGTTTTTTGGAATTGCCATGTAGTAATCATGATTGATTTTTTGGATAAGGGTAGAACAAAAACCGGAGATTACTATTCGACATTACTGACCACTCTACAGGAAAAAAGTGGAGAGAAAAGACGCGGAAAGCTATCCAAAGGTGTTTTGTTTTTGAAGGACAACGCCCCTGCACATAAATTACATGTTGCCATGCAAAAAATTCGTGATTTAAGGTTTGAATTACTAGAACAACCCCCTTATTCACCAGATTTACCTCTGTCCGACTAGTAGGAAGGCTGCACGTACGAAGTCAAGTTCAGAACGTGAAATAAACATAAATAGTATTATTTATATTTAATTATGATGAACTTGACTTGTCGTATAACTATGCAAACGATAGTGTTTTAACAATTACTATTGATATTAGTGTTAATGTTAATGGAAATGTTAGAATATGAATATCACAATTCATAAGTCATAAGTAGTATAATGTATAGTAGTGAGTTTAAGTGATAAATAGAACGTATTCACGTCGAATACCACCCCGAAACAACCACATTACATGGCGATCCTGCAAACAATTGGAATTCTGTGAAACATGGGTGGTAAAGCGACAAAACAAGAGGTACAGGAAAATGGTGTGGTCAACAGTAATTTTATAGTTCAAGAAGAGGAAATGAAAGCAGATCTGGAGGTGAAGACTCTCATCTACATGTTTGTAGAAGAAATCTACAGCAAAGCACATTGAATATTTAGGATTGGTGAGAAATTACATAGAACGCTTAATGAGTATGTTAGACATTTTATAAATGAAAGTAAGGATGACTGGGATGAATGGTGCAAATTATTTGCTTATTGTTATAATACGACTCCAAACTCTTATCATGGTTATACGCCATTTGAATTATTGTTTGGTAGACGTTCCTTCACTTTCTCATTATTTTACGAAATTTTTTTTGTTAATAAAATAAATAAGAATCTAATATAACCAGGAACGTGAGTCAGTATCTGAAAATTTGGAGTTATTTAAAAAAAACCGGATGCTGCAAAGGAAACATATTTAATCAAACATGTATGTTTAACAAAAAACAAACGTTTTCGTTCTACCGAATGCTAAAACTGGTCGATGTTAAACATTCCCAGAGTTCTACAAACAAAATTTTCTCCTCAAATAATTCGGTTTGTTTTTTAAAAGTTGTTGTTCAACTTTTATTTTGCAAAACAGCATTCTTTTCGGTAAAATAAACTAATAAAATTGTGTTTGTCCAAATTCCCAAAAGCAGTTCCAGCACCAAGTTATAGTCGGGCCGCTTTTAGTGCACCAATTTCGGTTTAGAAAATTATGGCGATAAGGTGTTGTGTTCTTCGGAAATTGTAGCAGAAAACACCTAAAATTGTGTCTTTTTTTTTGAGTGTATAGTATAGAGACTGAACCAAATCTATTAGATACTGAGTGGGTCCAAGGGTATTGTAGGAAACGAAAAGGTTGACACCCTAGCAAAGCTCATTCACCGGTCACTGTACCCTTAGGAAACACAATAATGGTCATTATCACTAAAAAAGGTTGTAATTTTGGTTTTTTCATTTGAGTACTGCTGAAATTTTCCCCGATTACAGCACCTTATCGCTATAACTTTCTAATCGGAAAGTGTTGAACTGAAAGCGGCCCGACTATAACTAATAATATCGAATTGAATAGTCAAGTGGCTTCGAGATCCGACCCCGTAACCACACAATAAACTTCAAGTGGATACCTCGAGGACGAGAGGCGGATCAGGATGGGTTTTTCAATTTTCAACATATTTAGAATCAAATTTATATTGAATCACATAAATTTATCAACAAAACGATTCGTAAGGATTTGCTCAATATTTAATATGAAATGTTTGTTCGACCTTCGAGATAATAGTTTATAAAAGAAACTCTGTAAATAGATAAATGATGCAGAACAAACACTTTGAAAGATAAAACAATGGGGATTTATGAAACAGCGATTCGACAAACAATTCTTTATATACATATTTACAAGTTTGCATGTATCAAGGTGTGTTTTATACAACAACTTTTAAACTTCTTAGATAAAAGTTGAAGTAAAGAAACCAACATAGATACATTTACAAGTGCAATAACCTGATTTAACTAAAATATTCATCCATTATTTTATCCAAGACATCAGTACGCTGCCCAGCTTGCTGAAGTCTCATATCAGAGGCTAAATGGGAAACAATCGAAGAAGCTCAATGTTATGGATTCAATAATTGAGCTTTGGGAGGACCAAAAGCTGACAAAGCCAAACTCAAGTGTTCGAAATGTGCTCCGTCTACTTCCTGACAGTATTACATCCTATTAGTAAACTCTCATCGTACTCGTTCGAATGTGTCAGCTGAAATTGCATTGCATTCTTCAATAATTCTTTCTTTCAAAACGCCAATGCTATCTGGTGCCGTAGTATAAACCTTGGATTTCAAGTACCCCCATGGAAAAAAATCTAATGGTGTCAGATCTGGTGACCGAGGTGGCCATTCTATAGTACCTCGCCGGCCGATCCATCTACCTGGTAATCCTTCATCCAGGTAACGTGTTTCTGCACCATAATAATGTGCAGGAGCACCATCTTGTTGAAATGTTATTTCCAGATGGCCGAATTCATCTGGATTATCTTCCAGAATTTCAAGAATTAACGGCTCAATTGCATTTTGTAACATCTCCAGATACACTTCACCGCTTAAATTTGAATTTAGGACAGGACCAACTATGTGGTTTCCCAAAATATTTGCCCAAAAATTGACTTTTCTGGAAATTGGGTATGTTGTTCACGAAAGGTGTGAGGATTTGTGTCACTCCAATACCTTACATTTTGTGTATTCACATTTCCATTGAGGCAAAAAGTACTTTGGTCACTAAAACAATTTTTTTTGTGTAATGTGGGTTTTGACTAATTTTATTTGTCATACATTCACAGAATTCGAGTCTTCTGTCGGGGTCGTCATCCGAAAGGTGGTGCACCATTTTTAACTTGTATGGATGAAATTTATTTTTAGCCAACACTCTCTGTACTGTACTTTTACTTACTTCACAGATAGACGCATCTTTAGTTGAAGAGGAAGTAGGGTTTACTACCATTTCAGCAACTATATCAATTTTTTATCATCACTAAATGTTGGTCGACCGGATCGTTTGGCATCTTGAACACTACCTGTTGCTTCAAACTTGTGAAGAAGCTTCCTCAAATAAGTACCTACCATTTTGCCTATGTAAACTCTTAAACGTCTCGTTAAACAATAATAAAATTAAATATTCGAGCTATTTGGAAAAACTTTGCAAAGCAATAAATACTATTAAATTGAAAACTTCAATTATTTTGACAACTAACCAGAGGCGGACTGAAAAATCTTCAATATTTAAATGTGAAATAATAATTTTGATATTTATTTAATTTATCCGTCAAAATATACGAGGGGGGAGGGGATTTTTGAATAACACTGTATATTAAATATAGTATAGTGACTTCTTGACAAAGTGTAATTTTCTCAATCAAATTATTTAATAATAATAATAATTTTGTAATTACGTAGACTGAGAGAAGTCAAGTTAATGCAGTAGCTTCGAGTAGCACGTGCGCAGTAGAAATTGAACACGCTCCACTATTAGAGGTGGACGAAATTTTGTCATTCGTTACATATGAAAGAAAGGAAAAAAGGGACAGTAGAAAATTTTATATATTATATACTTGAGCAGTCAAGAAAGGATGCATATTATTTTATGATATACAAAGTTGGGATTTCCTGAAAAATAGGGTCTAATTATGTCTAAATTTAATAAATAAAGATCTTATTCGAATAAATATTTATAAATTTATCTGTTATTCTAAATATATATTTTGTTGTAATATCAATTAAAGTTAATTTTAGCTGTACTGGTGTAACTATAAACTTTTTGGTCAGGCATCGGTTAGCTGTTCTACATGTTATTCTAAGCTATCACCTCTAACATAAACACTCGGATTTCTGTTTTGGTACGCAAAATGATGTTTTTACACCTGTAAGGATAAAAATAGATCTGAACTACGTCGGTTAGGTGTTTCCTAACAGACCGAGTAATCTTATTTACCTGAAAAATGTCATTAAACTTATCAGTACAACAACAAAATAGTAAAGTTGTATACAGTTTTTTGTTAAATGCTGATAAAAATTTTATTTTATATTCCAGTGGAAATTGACTGTTATTGAAATAAAACTGCTAAATTTTAGGGTAGTCAAAATTAATCTAAAAAAAATTCTCGGCAGCCATTGACTAGGAAAACTCGAGCAAGCGCCCAAATAGTGTAAAACGAAAGATGATCTAAGGCCTCTTTCACACGGTCAGGATATTTATCCGCCCGTATGATCGCCCGGCCAGGCGACACCTTGAAGCTCTCTTCACACGGGAGTCTGCGAAGATCCGGACCACTTGGTGCTGGATACTTCAGTTTGCCGCTGATTGTGATGGACAGTAGACGCAAAAAGATTTTGTTCGCTTTATTAAAACATCGGCGAAAAACAACAACGTAATAGGCAAATTTGGGTTTATCCTTTGCTTCTTTTGAAGAGTTGCTGCAACGTGTACAAACACAGCCACAAAGACAAGATACAAATATGAGGCACAAATACTTCAGTTTTTTCATTACGATTTTTGTAATCCTCGGCAGCTTTGCTCCAGATTTATGGTTTATCCTGAAGTAAACTAATCATGGTTTCAGAATCTATTTCTTCTACTTCTTTCGACATGATCAAATGCTCGTAGCTACACTGCCAGAGTACACTCACAGTCTTCTCGTTATAACAGACTACAAGCTACTGGCCTGCGAACTACACATAGATTCAAAAGTTTTGCATCACCCTAAATCTTCGAAAAAAAATGTGTTTATTATAAATGGATCAGAGATTAATCAAATAATTAGTTTCAATAAAAAAAACGTGTATATCTGTCAAAAATTTTTATTATCCAATAATAAACTTGCTTTAAACATAAAAAGTATTCTTAGAAATTGAATAAATTAAATACAAATTAATTGTTTTTAAAGGAAAGGTTAAGTGAGAACCTGCATGAGAACTTTTAATAATGAGTATTTCCACCTCTAGAATTTATGCAAGCTTGAAGTCGCCTGCCCATGCTGTTTACCAAATTATTGATATTCTGTTGAGGAATATTTCGCCATTCTTCTTGGGCCGCATGAACAAGCTCTTGTACACTCCTGGGTGGATTTCTGCGTGCTGCCACTGCCCTGGCAAGCATGTTCTATGCCATGGGATTCATGTCAGGAGATAGGGCAGGCCAGTTCAAACGATTGATCCCTTCAGTTTCAAGATACTCATTTACAGCTCTGGTCCGATAAGGTCGGGCGTTATCGTCCATAAAAACGAAGGAATTGCCAACAGCTGCGCGCCATAGTCTCACGTGAGGATGTAGAATCTCTCTGAGATACCTATCACCAGTTATCGTTCCCTCCACATGAATTAATTCTGTCCGATCATTTAACATGATACCAGCCCAAAACATAGCACTTCCTCCTCTGAAGGGCGGCACGGGGCGAGCATGGGCAAGCTGAGCAACTCTCGTTGGATCCCGCTACACACGTATTCGATGGCTATCTTGTACCAAACAAATCCTTGTCTCGTCGGAAAAAAACACCGAATTCCAAAATTCTTCAGGCAAAGCCGCGTGTTCTTGAGCCCACTGTAGTCGGCGAACTCTGTGTTCAGGTTGTAGTCTGGGCACTCTTATTGGTCGGCGACACCTCAAACCTGTCGCAAGTATTCGTCTTCGTAATGTCGAGATCAATACTTGAACTCCCAACGCATGTCTCATATCTCTTTGGAGTGCTGGTATTGCCATGGTCGGGTTTCTTCGGATAGTTAAGTGGATATAGCGGTTCTGCCGCTGATTGGTAACACGCCTTCTACCGCTTCTAGGTCTATCACGAAGAGAATTGGTCTGGAGATACCGGTTCCATACACGAGACACATCACTTTGCCAAACGCCAACTCTGTTTGCCACGAACCTTTGAGAATGACCTTCTTCAACTAAAGCCACTTTTCTTGCACGGTCAATCTCACTTATGACTTGACGATTCATGTTTGCACTTAAAATCGTAAAAATCAAATGCCTTGAATGTTAAAATGATCGCACTAAAAATGTTATCATACAAAAAAAACTGTAAACATCTGTATATAGCAAAAAATATGGAACATATTGAAATGGTAAACATTGATAAACAAGCCAACAAAAAATTGTTAGCGCAAAAAAATTCCTTCGCATCCGAAGAAGGTGATGCAAAACTTTTGAATCTATGTGTAGTATAGACCAATCGGACGATTAAACACCCGGATCATTTAAACGCATTCATAGCACACTGTGGTCCGCTCCGACTTATTCTAAACTGTGTATTGCTACTTAGGCGCCTGACGGTCGAAGACTCGGACGGACAAACACCCTGACCGTGTGAAAGAGGCCGAAATCTTCCCGAATTGGTGACGTCCACGGAGGGTTCTTAAGAAACTATAAAAATGAGGCGTTCCATACTTAAAACTCACCCTGTATAGAGTCAGTTTTTATGTCTCCTTAAGTTTATGGTTTCACTGTTTCATTGTAGTGAATGTAACAAGAAAGTTGAAAACATGTATCGATTGGCAAAGCTAATAAAGACGTTATACAAGTTGTATACTTTATTGCTTATAAGCACTTCGGGGCATGCGAAAGTTTTCATTACACTCTTGTAGTAAGAAATATTTAGATCGTTAACATTTTGAAATAAGGGATATTAAATTTATTGCCGTTCATAAAGATCTTTTTGTAGGACCATAGATATTTTGAAAGTTCGTTTAGTTTATTCTTTTTTGTTATATTTCTCCATTTTATTCGATCCCTTCCAGTCCTCAATTTCTAACTGTCTTTTTTGACAGCATCTATCCATCTCTGTATTCCATTGAATGATTCTGTAATGTGGTTGTTACGGGATCGGCCTATCAACTGACTTCCTACTTCTATTTATGTAACGATTCAACGTTCTTATGATTTGTTGAAATTAGCTTCAAGGGAATTTATGTCTTTTATTTAAATATTATTGATTAATATATTGACCAAAAGGCCTCACAATTCTACTATTTCTTATTCCTCTATTATGTATTGTATTTTTTTAATAAGTTATCGTTTTTCATTATTTCATTCTGTGGCATATCTCAAAATTTCTGATTTCTAGAACTCGGAGGGATGGGTCTTGTTCATTGATTCCTCCTTCACTTCGTCTTTATGAAGATCAAACCAGAGTAGATATGAAACTAGAGAAAACTTGTTACCATATCGCAATAACCACTCGAGTTTTCTTGAATCTCATTTCTCACTCTCTTGTGATATTACTAAAGATAATAGATCTAGACCAATTTGTCGTTCAACTTGTTTTTAATAAATTTTCCAACGTTTTGTAACTATTTATCAAGCCAGCAGCAAGAAATAGCTTCTACTTTTTGCTTTTCTTATAACAAGAACTAAATTAATAGACAATATCTCATTAGAAAGGTAGTTGGCACTATTCCCGGGCTAATATTCTATAGAAAAATAGACCAGTGATATTGTAGAGTTTGGACATTAATACGTATACTCCGTTCCAAGATATTTCGTTTTGATTTTTATTTACAACCAAAATATTTTGCTGTTCCTCAGTATGTCAAAATTTCCGTGCTTCGGAGGGTTGGATGAGGGAGGCTGGAAGTGATTCACCCCTATTCTCTCATACAAGTCTCCGTAGATGGATTGTCCTACCCAACACGGCATGTCCCAATGGCTGATAGGGTGTCTCCAGAGAGTGGGTGGTCAAGGGACTCGTGCTCTTCGAGCTGTAAGGGCCTCATGACCGACCAACCCTCGGGATAAGCAATAAATAAGGCTCCAGTATGGGAACCCGAATAGTTGCTCGCAGATCAAAGGGAATAGAGTAGTAAACCTCGATAAAAAACCAGCAGCACAGGGGAGGCAGCTATGTTGTGTGATTGTAGGCAGCAGAGGCCACTGCGTCCGGAGGCAACCGTGACAAAAAAGCCTAGAGGAGTAAACCTCGATAAAACAATCCGTAATCTACGTTGTTAGCAACCGTGACAATGGATGTATGGCTGCGCGAAAGTCAGTTAGTAACGGTGCCTCCGGGATACCTGGTGACCTCCCGAAGTACCCAGCCTTACTACCACAAGCGGGGCTCTGTGGTGGTGGACATTCAATTCCCTAGCTACTCGTGGGATGTAGTGTGGAGTATGCAAGAAAAGGGAAGCAGTGGAGGAAGAGAGAGAAGGAAATGGAATTTTTGGTAAATCGAGGCTGGTGAAACGATAACCTGATAAGGCGGGAGAGACAAGTGAGTGGAGCGATACTGAGGTGAAAAGGAAGGAGGTATCGCCTCTGGAGAATAAGGTGAAGATGGAGGTGCTGAGGAAGATGATCGCGTGGGTGAGAGCAGATGGGCCGGAGGTGGCAATTTATACAGATAGGGAAATGGAAAAGGAGTTCAGGAATGAGGCGGTAATCCTGAGGGATATTGGAGAAATCAATGATGAGGGGATAGAAAGGATTAAGAAGGGTTTAAGGGAGATGGAAGGAAAGTGGGTGGATAGACTCAGAGTCTCAAGGAACAGGGAGGTGGTTATAGAGGCAAAGAAAGGAGTTGAGGTCAGGAGAATTCTGAGGGATGTGAAAAGGGTAACAGGAGCTAGGGCAGGGGAAGCGGGAAGGGCACCAAAAACCATTAAGATGTTGGGGATAGATCTGTGGATTGAAGATGAAGTGGTGAGGAAGAAAATAAAGGAATGATTTGGGGGAGGGACAAGGGAAAGTGGTGAGGGAGAGGAACGGCATGAAAATGGCGGTGGTGAGGATGGAATGTGAGAAAGCGGAAATTTGGAAATTCATTTCAAACATTCAAAATTTGTTCTATTTGTTAAAATAAAATAATAGTGACTGGTCTAAAAGTATCTATATTCACACAAATGTTTATACTGAACAAATTATTTTCGGAGAACGTATTTTTTGCTAGACAGAAAA
>CAJUYH010009925.1:0-13019 GCA_910591685.1 Galerucella tenella
GGAACTAAAGTTCCTACCGTGTGTCCCGCGACACGTTCTACCTTTTTTCTATAACACTGAGTAAGTCGATGATTTTCCATGTATCCTTATTTATGGTTAGGGAAATCTCCAGTGAGTGAAGAGCATCTAGACTTTCTCCTGTGAAAGAACTACAGATTGCTGGTAGATGCAGTCCGTGCATAACTGTGTTATAGACAACTGCTGCTACTACGCCTGTTGATGTTTTGTAAGCATCTGTATACAGAGTGGCCCAAAAGTCTGGAAACGGCCAATTATCTCGTAAACTACTAGTCCTAATTGTACACCTATTGTGGGATACGTGGATTCCAGACTTATGTTGTATGTATTTCGGACCTTCCAGACTACATAAATGCATAAGTGTTACATATGGTTGAACTCGTATTAAATAGGAGATTCTAATAATGACTTAAAATACAGGGTGGTACCTACAATTTGGACTAACAATTTACAAGATAATTGGCCGTCTCCAGACTTTTGTATATTGTTTTTGTGTTCATTATCTCCAGAAAGCGCTTTTGTATTAAAATGGGAATACTGGAGTGCTTGGACAGTGTTTTTAGGGAAGTATTGTAGGTAGGAGCTGTTATTAACCAAGGTGGGTCTTTGAATGGTATGGTTAAGTGAAATTTTTAAGGTCAAAACATATGATCCTTTAGGTTTTTCTGGATATGAATGCAGTTTGAATGAGTTGGGAAGACTTTCATATCTTTGTTTACGTGTTTTTTATAGAATTTGCGAGGAAGAAATGAATATGAAGATACTGATGACTATGATGGTCACTATAGGGTATGTTTTGAATGGATTTTGAATTAGTCTGTTAGTATCCATATTGAATTCAAGTAAGATTTTTAACTTTACATGTTTTCAACAAATACCGTGTTTTATCTTATATGAGATATATAATGTTATTAGCTATTAAGTTACTCCGGTAATATAGAGGAAGGTGAAGGTCACCTACCTTCCGAAGGCAGGTAGAATTTCTGACCGAACGCTCCAGTCATATAGCCTAACGTCGTTTCTGCTCAAGACTTTGGAAAAGCTAGTGGATAGGTACTTTAAGGACAACGCTCTGAAAACGCGCCCTCTAAGCGAGAGTCAGTATGCGTATCAACAGGGTAAGTCAACAGACTTGGCTCTAGACGATCTAAACAGGCTACTGTCCAAGTCGATCGACGACAAGGAAATAGCAGTAGCTACTTTTCTGGATATAGAGAGGGACATTCAATAACGCCTCTCCAATATCTATAACAAGGTGTATGGAAAGAAGAGGGGTCGAACCCATCATCTGCGGGTGGCTTGCAGCTAATCTAGGGAATAGGATAATCACATCCACCCTGGGGGAGGCAACCATCATAGCGGGGGTGGAAAGGGGTTGTCTTCAAGGAGGCGTCTTATCGCCCCTTTTGTGGGCGATTCTAGTAGACACGCTTCTAGTAAGGCTTTCAGATGAAGGTATTCAGTGCCTGGGGTATGCGGACGATATTGCTATCGTCATAAGAGGACGGTTTCTAGACATATCATAAAGGTGATATTTTGGTTATGATTAATTACATACTTGCCTTTTTTTCATTTCTTCCAACGTAATGTGTTAGAAGGACATTAACAATCGATGACGCACATCAAAAAGGTAATTATATGAACTCTAGTTGCCTTTCAATACTTATTACTGTCAAATTCAATGTTTTAAGACCCGATGCCCACTTCTCATGGTTCACTGAAAATATTTTACATCCATTTGGTGTCACTGTATAAGCTTCAAATGATGGGGACATCAACTCGCTGCGTTCTATTTTTTAGTATAATTGACTATAAAACTCACTTTTAACTTTTGCCTGTACGTCTTTATGTTTCCTTTAATTACTGGGTGATCATTTGAATACCGACACATTTTGGATGAGTCCATAACATGAAAACCGATTAAGATAATCAAGAAGCGGTTTTAACTGAACGGCTTCAGGGATTGGTTTTTTTTCACGCTGTTGTCAGTTTAGTATTTTTTCACCAGACTCAAGAAAAAACTTGGGTTTTTTAAAGATCAATAAGTTAGAAACTTTAAATGATCACCCAGTATATTAAAAACATACTTTACATAAGACTGATTTACACAAAGACACTAACGTTAACCGCCTACAGACTTTAAATACTTCAAACAGAACTGTATATTGTTCTTATCATCGACAAGATCTTGGTAATATCAGCCAGAGGCAAATGCAGTTCGTTTAGGAAAGGCATTATGAATTCAAATATTTAATTATTATTAACGCTTCTAGCTGTTGTAGCCAATTATGAACAGCATTTGGATAACGTAAAAACTTAAAAAATTGAAATAAATCTGACATGTTTTCTATAAAAGACACGTGCCTTTGATATAATAATCATTAGGGAGCAATGGAATTCTTCCTGCTAATTATAAATAGATAGTTAAGAGCAATTAAATTTTTGACAGGCGTTTTGAATTTTTTTTAATGATATGGTAATGAAGTATCGATATTCAATAACAAATCGTTTTTAAGGCGGTATAAATGCACAATTTATAAACAATAATAAAATGAATAATATGTTGTGAGATAATCTATGTACGTGGATGAATCACTTCGTTAGTTCACACGAAGATTTGCAGGATAATGCTAGTGAATAGGTGATGGTTAACAGATGATTTTCAGTGGAAACTTGTATTCAATCTTAATATTGGAAACGATCGCTCCAATCCAAAATACATGTACACGCTCAAATATTTAAGGCGTATTTCTTATAGTATCACACGCTATTCAAATACTATTCCTCAAATCGATGATTATCAAGTATTTGTGTGTTAAGGTATCTCCATAACCAGAAATCAACTGGATTTATTTCTGGAGATAGACGAGGTCAGTGCTGCAGCCCTCAATCCAACGGTAGGAAGTATAGGTGAACTGGTATCTCGTGACAGGGCGGAGCTTCCAGTACGCAGAGAGAGAACGTATTCGGCCAGACTGGGATCTGGGATGGAATTTACCCGAACATTAGATATTAAAATTTATACAATGTTGTCAATATGTGGATGATCACAGTAATGTTGGGTATTTTTTAGTATGATATTTAGAGAAATGAGTTTCAAATAATTGACACAACAATTTAATTACTAACTACTACTACTAAATGTGCAGGCGAGCCTTGTCCTGGACAACTCAAGCCAAGCTTCCGGCACTGAGGCCACTGGCGGGCCCTAGACATCCATGAAGCCGAGCCCATCAATAAAGGCCACAACCTTTTTCAATGGATGTCTGCTTGTGTCTCCAGGGGCCATAACAGGAACTTCGAAGATTCGCCTGCGTAGTTCAGCCTAGTGTGGACACTCTAAGAGAACATGGACTGACGTTTCGTCAGTCATGCCGCAACCCCTACAAAGCGAACTTTCCTCTACTCCTAAGTTGTGGAGGTGTTTCCTCATACAGCAGCGCCCTGTTAGGAGTCCTGCTATCTTCCTTAGCCTACTCCTTGGTAGTTCAGTAGCTGCCCTGGCGTGTCCATCAGTCCATCCCTTCAGTAGAAGTTTGGATTGTCCAGGACCCTGCAGAGCATTCCAATGAGCGAGGTGCTGATTCCTCAGCCACTTCTTCGTCTCCGGTAGTACTTACGCAGGCATTCATTAGCCACTCGAGCCAGAACTGGAATATCTTACAGGAGCCGGAGCTTCTGGACATGCCTGCACTCTTCCCCTCTCCGCAAGTATCCCAGCCGTTTCAAGCACAGGAAAGCCCTCCCTGCCTCAGCCTCGATCACATGGTGGAGAGGCCGAAGACCAAGGATCACTTCCATCGCAACAGTTGCTGTAGTCCTCATTATTACTAAAAGGATGAGAGAATGATTTTTGGTTAGGAATGATATACAGTGTGTCTCAAAAAGTTTCATACAAGGGGAGACTCTGTAAATTGTACTTTCGGAAACACCTGTCGCTGCTGCCACACGTTCTTTTATGCAATGATGAGGTATTGTGACACCTTCTTCGGTTTTCTTACTCATAAAGGCTAACACATTAGCAATTATTTCTCGACTTTGACTATTATTAAAAGCCCGTCCGGATAATTGGCTCTCAAACTCCATGCTACAAATTGAATAACACCAATTTAGGTATTATCTACTTTTTGATATTACAATTATTTCCTCACCTTTACAGTTTTTAATTTTAGCAGAGTTCTAAAAAGAACTTTTGCATGAAATGAGTAAAACTAAAATACTTAATTAAAACAGAATACACAAATACAAAACGTAAGATCACAACAAAATCAACTTTAAATAACTAAATTTATTACTAAAATTATCGATCTGCCCACTGCATAACGTCTACCGCACGATTGGCTTTGTTACGGCGCATCGTCACCTCATTTCACGAGATACCGGTTGGAGTGTAGTTGTATCTAAGTATTGTCTAGAAATCTGTCTAATATTAAGGGCATAGATATACGGATAGATATGACTATTCAATGTTAAGCTCTACACCTGAATTCCAGGCGCCACCCAACGGCTGGGAAGAAACTAATTTAGAAAAAGCGGCAAATTTGAACATACTAAATGACGGTCCTGGATGCTCAGCATCATCCGTGTTCATTTGGCAATTTTTAAGTCGGCAACCACTCACAAATCATTCCATGGAACGAAACGTAACTTTTTCTGGGATTCTTTAATTGTTTTTCCAAGTAAAAAATAATTTTTAATGAAAACTCGAAAATATTTTCTCTCCATATTTACCCAACAACGAAAAACGTTTTCTTTGAAGTGAGTATTAAAACTAATCTATCTGTCCGATTTATGTACAATTTTGACAGATGACAACAAAAAACCCGACGGAAATTAACAATGTAGCGTAGTGAAAGTGTTGCCAACCTCTGAAAAGTCATTATTTCGTCAAACCACCCTCAAATTTAGTTGACACAATTCAATCTTAAAAATATAGAAAAACCCTGTACATTTGATTTGTATATGACATAAATATATTACCACAATTCAGCGATGATGTTGACCGATTTCACCGTGCCATTTTATACGCTAACGATGAAAGATTGAATATCGATTGCTACATAGGGCTAGGCACTATAGGTTACAACAAATTTCACGCTATTGAACATTATTGCAAAATCTATTCATCTTTTCTGTCATGAGATGATTGGTGAACATTTCTAACAAGTATTAGATACTTTATTTTCCGTCTCACACCTACAATAAAATACCGACTAGATGATATACAAGTCATATATCCGTGTCAAATTTTTTTATTGTCGAGAGGTTATTGTTTAACATTTAATTAATGATTGCGTTGAGTGATACATTTCCCATGGGGTACATAGACGCGAATAAACCGAGTTCGTAGCTTAATCCATTTTTAGACGATTCCCATTTATAGAAAAGGAACAAACCAGTTAACAATTATGTAACACAGTAGATGTACAGAAACGGCTTAGGTTTATTAGTTAGTTTTGGAAAATATTACTTATTATCTGTATCTGTAAGAATTTGAAGGGTGGGT
This sequence comes from Galerucella tenella, assembly GCA_910591685.1. Classification (NCBI taxonomy): domain Eukaryota; kingdom Metazoa; phylum Arthropoda; class Insecta; order Coleoptera; family Chrysomelidae; genus Galerucella; species Galerucella tenella. Next base: position 5,525 of record CAJUYH010009925.1, read on the forward strand.
GACCCCCACAGCACTTAGGCCACAATTGGCTCATTGTGCATCTTTCCAAGGTTCAGGCTTCCTTCTGGCTCGTCATCCAGCCTACTTGTTTGAATAAGGCGATAACGTCGCCGGAAGTAAGCTCCCTTATGCTTGCTTGTGTTAGCCTGTATTCGCCGAATACGGAAAACCTAAATTGAGAGAGTGTCGGACATTCACAAAGAATGTGTTCGACAGTCTCATCTTCCTGTTCACATCCTCTACAGAGTGAAGTGTCAGACAGACCCAGTCTGTAGAGGTGTTTTCGTAGGTGGCAGTGACCGGTCAGAATACCCGTGGCTGTCCGAAGGTTCTGTCTGTTCATACTCACGTATTTTTTGGCTACTTTGCTGTCCGGATACTGCAGCAGTTCCTTGGCAAGCCTGCAACCTTCTGCATCGTCCCATCTACCCTTAAACTTATCCAGGGAGTGTTCCTTTATTAAGTCAATCATAGCCGACGCCGACATACCAATGAAAGTGCCAGGTCCCAAGAGTTTTTGGGAGGCTGCTTTCCTGGCTAGTGATGAGTCGGCAATGTGGTTACCTTTCGATTTACTGTGCCCCTTGATCCAGCCTAGAGTGACTTCGTTGTTGCTACAGGCTTCGATCAGGGACAGGTGACACTCCAGTACTAGGCCTGATGTGATACGTGGTCTGTTCTTGGCTAGTAGTGCTTGTCTACTATCCGTAAGGATGTGAATTTTATCACCTGTGTTTCTTTTGGTAATCTCTTTTGCGGCGATGTAGATAGCAGTGAGCTCTGTTTGAGCAACGCTGACATCACAGCCCATCGCCCATTTGATGTTTAGATTCAGAGATCTGGAGTAAATTCCACATCCTGAGCCCATATTGGTTTTAGAGCCATCCGTGAAGATGCGGAGTGCGCCTTCTTCTGATGTGTCTTGTGTGTTATATTTAATGATTACTTTGTAGGGCCTGTGGAAGGCATATTGTGGTGAGATTGCGCCCGTATTCGCCTGCAGCAGTGGGACCTTATTGAGTGCCTCACGCCATAGGTTACGTCTCAATCTAAGAGATCCTACGTCAGGTTGTATACCGGTAGAGCGTAAGCGTGTCATGGTCATCAAAATAACCTCCTTGATGTGTATGTCAAGGGGATTGAGACCAAGTATCACCTCCATCGCTCTGGTTGGTGTGGTTCTCATGCCTCCTGTTCTATTGAGGCATGCTGTTCTCTGAATTTGATCCAGTTTACGGACGACTGTCAGCTGGTTTGCTTTAACTCTCCAGGCAATCGCGCCGTACGTTAGCAAAGGTCTGATGATCGCAGTGTAGATCCAGGCAGTAACCCTGGGTGACATTTTAACATTAATATCAAAATGTCGTCTGAAAAAATCTAATGTAATGTACAAATAAATTGAAAAAAAAGTTATGAACGATCTTTCAAAATGTAAATTTAGAACTGAAACTCTTATAAATTTATTTTTTTAACTGTAACGGGAAAAAAGGGAAACATTCGATTTTTGACATTTCAAAAAACTTGAAGAGATTTTTTAGGAACATTTTTGAACTGTCCTTTGGATTGGGCTCTTAAAACATTAAAAAGTAACATTTTTTCACACGCGACTGGAAAAAATAGTTTTTCTTGCACCACCCTAACGTTTAATATGTGTAATCAAGATAATAGTGATACACCCTGTATCTTTACATTAACAACTTTATAACGTATCGCCTGCAGTCAACATAGTTTCTTGTCAATCTTTCTACTTCTCATATTATAAGTACAACCGTTAACATATTATAAAACATCTAAAAAAATATGTAAGTGGTCTGTCAGAAACTTACGATTTATTTTTATATTTATAATTTGCTCTTTCTGTAAACTGTCTATTTCATTTTATTGTTTTTTCTTCATATAGATGAATGTGCTGAGAATAATGTTGCCTTGCATATTTTCATTGATAATTATATTTCAAGCAGTGTTTCTCCAAAATATTATCCATGTCTCTATATTAAAACTACCCATAACAATCCCACAGAAACAAAAAAATAGAGGTTGTTACATGAGGGTTGTCGTTTATATTTAGCAACAGTCCAGGCACTAGTGATGAGCAAAATTGGTCTTGGTCTTCCTTTTCCGCAAAACCAAGACCAATACTATGCTTAGACTAGCAAGACCAATACTAAATGAACAAGAATAATACCAATACCAAGACTGTATATTCTTAATTCCACAGCATATTTGAGTTAAAATATTCGGCCTCAACACATGATTTGCTTGGAGCAAAATATTAATGGTGCATCGAATTTCCTAAATTAGAGATTAAACTCATAAACACGCTTCGAACTATCGAAGTCTTAGTCTCGCTTTGCTCATCACTATTAGCCACTTGGAGTGAATCTTTGTACCATTTTCCATGCTATCTACTTCTATTTCAAAAGCTTAGTTTGACTGGAGGGATTTTCAGCAGTTGTGATGGTTGCATTACTTCCTCTCCAAAGTGCTTCCATCTGAGTCCATGTAAGTTCTCACATTAGAGTATGTCACTAACTTCACCCATTTTGTGCAGGTGATTCCTCAGGGTGCAGTGTCCAGTCGCCAGGTCGGTAACTGTCTTCAAATGTCTCTTACCCAGTTTCAATAGTCTGGAATTTACTCCAGGAACCCAAGAACACAAGTTTGTGTACCATTGGGTGATGGTGTATCTGCATATCAGACCGAGATATAATATGCTATCTTGGAATGTGCGCAGATAAACCTAGACATAGGTTATGTGGATCGACGCATAACCATTTACTCCGACAGTCAGGCAGCAATTAAAGCCCTGAGTGGGTATACCAGCAATTCAAGACTTGCTAACGAATGTCGAGAACGACTTGCTAATCTTGCAAGGCGGAACGTGGTGTGGCTAGAATGGATTCCAGCCCACTCTGGTTTTGAAGGCAACGAGATGGCGGATGCACTGGCTGTGGAAGGGGCAGCAGCTCCTTTCTGCGGCTCGGGCCCGACCCTGGGCCTAACAAAACAAAACATACGCAAGGAAACGAAGAAGTGGCTGAGGAATCAGCACCTCGCTCATTGGAATGCTCTGCAGAGTCCTAGACAATCCAAACTTCTACTGAAGGGATGGACTGATGGACACGCTAGGGCAGCTACTGAACTACCAAGGAGTAGGCTAAGGAAGATAGCAGGACTCCTAACAGGGCACTGCTGTATGAGGAATCACCTCCACAACTTAGGAGTAGAGGAAAGTTCCCTATGTAGGGGTTGCGGCATGACTGACGAAACGTCAGTCCATGTTCTCTTAGAGCAAGGCTGCTCAAGTTTTTGAACAGTAGGGCCAAACCGATGGGTAAGAAATTTTTGGCGGGCCATTAACGATTTTTTAACTTATATGAAATTAAGTCGACAATGATCCGCCAAAAATTCCTACGTTTAATGAAACTTTTGTAATAAAAACATTCAGTATTACAAAATTTGGTGTTTATTAAAATATAAAACAAAGAGCATCATTTGCAAACTAAATAAAAAAAACTTGTTGTACTAATTTTTTTATATTGGGTTTTAAATTATATGTTGACAATAACACCTGGTCAGAAATATGTTGCTCCGTAAGTGAAGTGCGGTATTTATTTTTAATATAATTAAGATCCGAAAAAACCTTTTCGCACACAAATGTTGATCCGAAACTGGATAGGAACTGCAATGCCAGGTCCGTTATTGCAGGAAAGTCTTCTTTTGGCATCAATTTCCAGAAATCTGCAAACTCTACTGATAAATTTTGTGCTTTCGAAGATATTTTTTCCATAAAAAGGTTTTTTAAGGCACAATTATTTTGCAGTTCGGTTAGTTCCAACTGAATATTGCCAGGATAACTAATTATTTCAGTTAAATTAATTATAAAAGGGTTTATAAAAATTTGTAATATTTGTTTTTTACTCTCAAAGTCTTGAAATCTATTTTCAAATGAATGTAATAAGCATTTAATTTTCGATTAGTACTTAGAATAATCAATATTGGTATTATTAAGATTCTTTATGAAGTCTTTAAGTGTCAAAAATAAGTCGATATTTTCCCTGGCCGCGTGCCATTTAAAATGCATCCGCGGGCCACACAGTGGCCCGCGGGCCTTTGGTTGAGCAGCCTTGTCTTAGAGTGTCCACACTGGGCTATACTACGCAGGCGAATCTTCGGAGTCCCTGTTATGGCCCCTGGAGACACAAGCAGACATCCACTGAAAAAGGTTGTGGTCTTTATTGAAGGGCTCGGCTTCATGGATGTCTAGGTAGCAGGAATGGTACAATGGGCCCGCCATCAGTGGCATCAGTGCCGGAACCTTGACTTGAGTTTGTCCAGGACAAGGCTGGAGTTTCATGTTCAGTAAACTCTTTGTATAGACACTTTGTTGTCTCTTGCCCGCCTTTACAGCTTTTTACTGATCTAGATGTAGTTGTCTGATTATTGATAGCTTTAAGCAGAGCCTGGCTGTTAGTGTATATTTTAATTTCTTGTCTGGTATATACCCTTCTACAGCGGTAATCGTCTCTGCTAGAAAAACAGTGGTATATCGACCAACGCTAAAGAATATTTCCTTTCTATGTTCTTTTCTACTAGCCCCAGTGCCATGGCTTGTTTTGGAGCCATTGGTGAAGCAGATGATTTGTCCAAAATTGCCTGGGTGTAACAAATAAAAGACTCTCATATAATGTATAAGTATAAGAGATACAAAAAGGAATATGTTGAAACAATTTAAATCTTCCGTACCAAAATTTCTTGAAACTAAATAGATAGATAGATAGTTTTATTGTGTCTAAGATAAATCTTTTTACAAGGGTTCGGTACAAAATATCAAGTGAGGAATTAACATAATTAGAGATACATTACGACAAAGACATAGTTAATACAAAAATAAAAGTATAAAATATCTGTGTACTTGATGGTAATGTCAATCATTCACCATGTGCAAATGCTCTCAGCTTTATGATACTAAAAATCCATTTTGTGTATTATTAGTATTAAGATAGTGTACTAGGTCATCAATATTATGAACATTGTGAAAAAAACTATTTTTTCTTAGAGGGCTGTAAATGAGACATTAAAAAAGCATATGATGTAATGACTCCAGGGAATCCATATTACAGACAGTGCAATTATCAGTACTGTTGATTATATAAAAATTTCCTTTAAAAGACAATTTTAAAAATGCTTTATTACACGTTCTAAGTTGCGAAATTATTCTGGTTATATAAATGTGAGCGGGTATTTGCAATTAACTGTTATTTTCACCAACTAGTAAGCGTGAGTTTAAAGAGTAACTAGAAGCAACCTCTTTGTTCATGTCACTATCAAGCAGGCGTTTTCATAAATAAACAATTCTTTAAGTTGCGTCACCCAATTATACTTTGAATTATTATTAGATCTAACTGAGCAAGTCGATCGGAGCAAATTTTTGAAAGTCTTGGAGTCCATTTCTTTCAGTTTGTTCATCCAAAGCAAGGCATGTTTGAAAACAACCATTGACAAATGATCGGAACATGTTTCCAAGCGTACAGAAGCGTTTCTTTGACAGAAGTTTTTCGAAAAAGTTTACCTGTACGCGCTCTATAATATCAGTGTAACGTAGACCCCATATACCAATTCCAAAGGAAAGAGAAGATAAAATAATTGTATAAATTGATCCGCGATTCCCAAGTATTCATTTTTGACCGACACATTATATCCATTACTGCTCCAATAGCCCGATTAGCTTAGATTTTAGAATTCTTAGCCATGGTGCAAAACAAGGCTGTGGAGGAGAAATCAACACCCAAGTAGGTAAACTGCTTTACTGTTTCCAAAAAATATCCACTATAATGGAATTTTTTGTTGTAATTATGTACATGGCCACTTTTTGCGAATATCATTACTTTAGTTTTATCGGTATTGACTGCAAGTTTGTTATCAAAGCAATAAGATTCGAGTACCTTTAGTTTTCGCTCTATATCGATTGGAGAGTCGCCAAGAATAACTATATCATCTGCGTATTGAAGCATTACTACGTCTTTGTTGCCGTCAATAGTAAGTTCATTCAGATTTTTTGAACGAAAATAATCTTCAATGTCAGATATGAAAATAGAAAAAAATTAGGGGACTAAGTGATTCTCCCTGCAAGACACCTTCAGAGATGGATTTTTTACTGTATGAGTTTTGTTGCTTGATTGAGAATGTTGCGTTATCGTATATCTGTTTTAGAATTCGAATGTGTTTAGAACTAATCCAAAATTTATAAAGTTTCAACCAAAGAAGTTTATGATTAATACTGTCAAATGCTCTTTTAAAGTCTACAAAGACAGCGAACACTTTTCTGCACTGGGAGTGATTTGCAAGATCGAGGTTAAAATGAAAATATTATCTAAACAGCCTCTGTCTTTTCGAAAGCCATATTGTGTTTCTGGAAGTATAGAATTATCTTCACTTGAAACTAAATAATAACTCTTTTAACAAAATATTACAAATTTTAATTATTCGACTAGAACAATAAAAAAAATCTCAGCCACACGTTTAAAATTCCACTTTATATACAACAATTTAAATTTCTTCGAGAAATTTTTCATCTTGCAGAAAACGTGCCCTATTACTTACATCTTCACGAGCATATCCAATGGGAGAATCACCATAATTGTACCGATTCTATAATCATAACTAAATAAAAACAAATTGAATACTTGATTCTTGAAAACAGGACTGGACTTGAAGAGTTTTATTAATATTTGTCTAACTGTTAACTCAACATCGACAATATTAGTTGAAGATGACTCAAGTGTTTGAAAGAGGAAATAAGTGCTTATTGAAGTCAAAAATAATGAATACTAGGAAATGTTTGTTGATCTTAAAATAAAACAAAAGTGGCTGTTTTCTAAATGTACTTTATGCTTTCAGCCTCTTCACGTATAACAAAATAGGTTAAACTTAGTTAAAAGGATAAATGACTTGGATGTACGTTAGAATAATATTTATAACTAATAACTTATCCATCTCGAAATAACAAAGTATCCAGAGTGTCACGCAAACTGTAGATATTAGATGTGATTCTATGAACATCTAACGTAACTTAGGTACCTGCATTCTTATAAGAAATTAATAATATACAATTTTCTCATTAAAAATATTCCCAATCCTTCGAAAAGGAAACCACACTCGCGCTTACGCGCTCGTGCTGTTTCCAAACAACAATTTTATTCTCAAAATCGAAGAAATTTGTATTTCGATAATCATTCACACACATGTTGTATTATTATCGATAATTTTTTACTGGATATAGTAACCAATCAAATTACTTAATTTCAAGTCATGTGTCAAAGTTCATCCAATCACCGCTGTATTACAGCGATAATACCCTACATGTGGTGTTTTCAGTTTGGTGTTCACTTTTTATTAAACATTAATTAAACGTCAAACTGACAACTGGATTGAAAATATCGCAAAGATTAGGTATTGCATCTAACGATTCAATTAATTTACCAATTGTACTTTT
>CAJUYH010009926.1:0-13018 GCA_910591685.1 Galerucella tenella
CCAAACTTTGTCTCGCCACTACGACCAAGCACTAGTTGCTAGTAGCGGCGCACGAGCGCTGTAGTCACTTTATTTCTAATTAAAATTAAGGTGGTACGATTTAGGAGGCGGTACGACTTAGGCGACTCTCCTCTATACTTATAGCGTGAAATTTCTTATGAACAACTTTCATTCTATGAATTTTTTCAATAGGACTATTTGTTTTAATTTAGAAATAGTCAGGCAGCGACAGTTTGGGTTTGCCTCAAAACTGTCGCTATTTCTAACCACTTCAACGCCATTGTGGTCACAATGCAAATCCATTATTTTATCTTTTTCCAAATGGATCACCCTGTGTCTTATATCTCCATCAAAAACAGCTAAATTTATACCTTTTGCAATTCCGAGGCTAAAGTGGTTACTTTAGTCTCACATGTTAGAAACTTAAGTGTCACTTTTAGACCCAAGGGATATAAAGTGACAGTTAAAATCCCAAGGGATTTAACGTACAAATAAAAACGTACCATAGCAACATCAATCTTTATTTGTTCACCTCACAAATGATTCGTATATACTGTTGTGCATATAGTTTTTTCGACTTTTGTGGTATTAATTATTGAGTTATTTCTTCGGCAGCCCGATCTACGTTGAATTTTTCAGTTTTATTCATTTTCACTGATTTTCTTTATGTTTACAATAGCGCCGTTTTGACAGTGACTTTGTTTATCATCACCACAGAAACAAACAGCATACGATGTTTATTGTTCTATAGCCTAGTCAAAGCACACAAAACATCCGTAAAATGGCGCAAAATTGAAAATTGAGTATTTAAAAGGATTGTGATTAACATGAGAGAAACTTTACGATGCTAGACATGCATTTTCCGAAAAATCGGTGAGTAAATTTTTGTTTTTTTGTTTTTTCACTCTAATTGTTTAAATAATGAAATTACAGAAAAATGTTCAAATCAAAAATTATAGCTAATACATTTATCTACAAAATTTGTCTTTTTTTGTCTCTTTTTGGATCTGTCAAAGGCTTTTGACTGTGTTAACCATGAGTTACTGTTAAATAAACTTTACAAGATGGGACTTAGAGGTTGTAGTTATGACTGGTTTAAGTCTTACCTTACAGGAAGATGTCAAAAAGTATGTTTAAAAGTCAATGGAAATGATTATTTCTCAGATTTGAAAACCGTGACTGTAGGAGTTCCTCAGGGAAGTGTATTGGGTCCTATTCTGTTTATTTTATTTATTAATGATTTGTCAAGTGTATTAAACGGTTTGTCTTCTACACTGACAAGCTATGCAGATGATACGAACATTATGATAGCAAGAAAGGACTTTAACATACTTCAAACAGATACCAGTAATGTCTTTACTGTTATGTCAAATTGGTACCAACAAAATTCACTAATTCTAAATATGTCGAAGACCAACTGCATTCTTTTTAGACACAGCAGAAATAAAGAAGATCATACCGACCATATTTATTTAAATGATCAACAAATACAGTATGTTAGTTCGGTAAAGTTTTTAGGGGTAGTTATGGACGAAAATCTAAGATGGAATGAACAAGTAAAATCAGTTTGTAATAAACTAAGCTCAGCATGCTTTGCTTTGAAACAATTAAAAAAATATGTAGACACTGAAACCCTGCGGACTGTGTATTTTGGTTATTTTTATTCAATAATGTATTATGGAATAATTTTTTGGGGAGGATCGCACAGTCAAGAGGTTTTTAGGGTTCAAAAGAGAGCCATTAGGATTCTTGCTAACTTAAAAATAGGAACATCATGTAGAGGTTATTTCAAAAGCTTAAATCTGTTAACAGTTGTTGGATTATATACTGTGATGATCTGAAAGCAGGTGAATCCAATTTAAGGCGAAGAATCTGTAATTAAAGAAAATAACCATGTAATAAATCAATTCACCCTGAATAGGAATAATTTTGAAAGAAATCAATTTAAATTTAAAAAGAGAACAATTTAAAACAAATAAATAATAAACATAGAATATCTTTATAAACCTTAAATAAATAATCTTATAATTGATACATGTTAAGTAAAATGTAATAGATAGTGTAGTTAAATTAGATTTATGTAACTCATCTCAACAGTCAGTGAAGTGCCAGTGATTAATCGCGAAATGAATCAACCGATTAAAAGAAAGTGTAGTTAATAAGAAACATTGATATAATGAACATGTGAAAGGACCTTTATATCCATAGAAGTCAATTAAAAATGACACTAAGACAATTAGATCACAGGGAAAGTCGCCTGTGAGAGAATAAACAAGAAAAAAATTGAATGTTGTTGATTTTGGAACAAGAAGGTGGAAGGTGCAAAAATTAAGAAAGAAAAATCAAAAATTGAAAAATATAAAGTAAAGTGCCTCAAAATCATACCAAACTAATAGAAAAACAAAAAGTACTAACCGTGTAAGAGATTTCATCATTTTAATTATCTTCTAGAAAGCGGTAAGCTTTGTTTGACCTATATTTAATCTTGACTGGAGATAGGATCCCAGAAATTTCAAAGGATATTGTATGCAATTTGTTCCTGAGAAAGTTCAGTTTACTTTCTATAATAGTGTGTATGAAACCAGCAATCAATTCCGATTAATTTATATCCCCCATAGCAGAAAAGAGGATTTATTAGAATCAAGTTCCTGGACGTAGATAACCTGTAAATTTATCCATCGTAAAAACATTCATTTCGCAATTGCATATTTCTTATATAATAAGTTAGTTAAGATTTTTAATATTAGTAGTTATAAATAAAAAGGAAGCTTACCTTAATAATTCAGATAATCCAAAGCAATTAAACAATTCTTTTCCACGTGATGCCATTCTAAAATAACACATGATAAAGTCTGTGCGCATGTTCAAAGTTTCAAGTTTCGAATCATTCTATTTGTATTACGAGGGGAACACGACGAGTGAATTTTAAAATAATAATAAAATATAACAGAATAATAAAAATCTAAAAATAAGAAATACATCACTCAAATTAAAATATTACAATACATATGAGTGTTTAGTTTACGTTTATAAAAATAAAAATACTTTTAGTAAAAATATTATAGAACATCCGCATGATACACGTAACAGAGGTATTTTTTCTTATCCAATACACAGTACTACCCTGTTTGAAAAAGGTGGTTTTTATATGTGTATGAAGTTCTACAACTTGCTCCCAATAGATCTCAAAAATATATCTTCATTCTCAAAATTTAAAAAATATGTAAAGAAAATGCTGATTGAAATTGAGCCTTATGCCATTGAGGATATTACGGCTTCCAGCTTTTTGGGCTACTTAGAGTAATCTCTCATTGTAGGTTATTAATATTACTTTTGGTATTTATTTTCAGTACTTTCAGAATCTTTGTATAATTATATTCGTCAAAAAAGGTAATTTAATTTTAGAATTGGTACTGTGGGTTTTGCTAGGTTTTCCTACAGTTTTAGCAAATGCACCTTTCTTAATCTTGAGACACCCTAGCGTGTACGTTTTGATTACTTCCTTTCATTACCTTTTTTGAATATGTGAGCAATGACTTGTATCAAACATTGCAAAAATTCCAGTAGCATGTATAGAACAGCGAACATAGATACAATGTATTGTGATATTTCCTTTCCATATACAAATTGTATGTCCCTGATATAAATAAAGAATTTGAATTTGAATTTAACATTTTTGTCTTGTATCTGCATTATTTTTCAAAATATACGAAATTTCCCTAGTAGTATTTTTGAATATCAATTTTCATGTTTTTAATATTATGATAGTAAGTAAACAATGACATTTAGAAAAAAAAATTCTAAATGAAATGTATTCTAAAATGGGGTATCTACAAATACATTGAAAAAAATTTTTTTTATGTATTATCATTGATTTTCCGCGTAAACCTCTTCAAAAAGTCGTTTTTTTACCAAATTCCTCTAATTAGCATTAATGAATTGGAAAATTAAATTAGGTATATAACTTGGCGTACTTCAAAGATTATGGCGTAATCTTTAAATTCTATTTGGAACTTTTTCTTGTATCTGCATTTTCCACAAAGATACATGCGATTTTCCACATAAATAACCGGATTTTAAAGTTAGAAAATCTACTTTCTTAAATTTGAAAGTATTTCTATCTGGAGGCTGAGATCTTTTTCTACATTTCACATATGTTGACTAGCACTGACATTGATTATATCTCGCAAACTTTCCAATTTACAGAAAAACTGTTCAGATAAAATTTGTGGATAAATGTATCAGCTACAATTTTTGATTTGAACATTTTTTTTGTATTTTCCTTATTTAAACAATTAGAGTGAAAAAACAAAACAAAAAAAATGTACTAAACGATTTTCCGAAAAATTGCAAGCCTAGCATCGTAAAGTTTTTCTCATGTTGAACACAACCCTTTCAAATACCCAATTTTCAAAATTTTTGTATTTTTTGTGAGGATTTATGTGTACTTTGACCAGGCCATTACGGCTTCAAATATAAGTAGTATTAATTTTTATTTAAAAATTATGTAGAATTACCGGAATTGCAGAAAATAGAGTATACACCTCTCTACTAAAGTGAAATAATCGCTTAGGTGGATTGCTTCCCTAAGGGGGATTAAATGGGTCACTTTAGTCACTTGATCTATAATATACCATAAATTCTTGCTTAGCACTCCTCATACTTGAATAAATTACTTTTTGAGACTTTTTGAATAAGTATCTGGATGTTAACCAATAAGGCTATGACTTATTTGTCAGAAACGAACAGTTTAGGTACTATTATTTAAGTACTAGTTTAAGTGAAGTTGTATACTTGTTGCTATTCTTTAAAATTTTAACTATAGTCAAAAGCGCTCTTATCGTGCGGGTTCAAAGGTCACTAACCATATGTTGCAAATCAGAAGACACAAAGGTTACCAACATGTGAGATTACAAATATACCCGGAGAAAATAATGATGGTTTCCTGCACACTGGTTGACTAATTTCCACTTTTTCATTAATTCTCGAAATAATCTATCAGATTAAGTACCATTTTTTTGCTTGAGGATGCAAAATACCGGAAAATTGCTTCTTATTATTCATATTGTCACTTTGAATTGTCAAAGTCACATAACTGACATTTGAATGAAAAATTCGCTGGTAAAAGACTTTTTAGAATCGCTAAAAACTAAATACCTACATATCCTTTTTTCTCCCGTCAAAATTGCATAAGTCTGTCTTATTCATCTTACGAATTTTATTTGGAAGTTATGATTAAACGCTATGAAAGAAAACGAAAACGGTGAGTATGTCTTTGTTGAATCGTATGACCCGCATCATAAGACTGAATTTGACTATAATAAAGCCGATTGGAGAAATATAAATACTTTGTCGAATCCCGCGGATATAATATCCAGAGGTGTATATCCTAACATTTTAAAAAATTCACAATTATGGTGGTCAGGTCCTGAGTGGCTACAATTACCAGAAGATAATTGCCCATTGATATCACAAATGACGTAAACCTAAATTGTTCGCAAGAAATCAAAGTAGAATTGCAAACCAAACCGTGAACGGCTTTAATAGCAATCGACACCCGCGGACTGGGCTATCTATCGGGCGCCTCCCCAAGTGGCGGATAGGGGAACGGCCAAGGGACTGAGTCACCGGTCCCTTGGGCCGTGGCAGAAATGAGTAGGGTGAGGGGAGCTAAACCTCCCCAAAAGCCTTTGCGCAACATGCCACCGCGGACCAGCCTACCCATGCTAAGGTCTAAGGAATCGTGCCTGTCTTATTCATCTAACGGATTTTATTTGGAAGTGATGATTAAATAAAAATAAAAGAGAACAAAAACGGTGAGTATGTCTTTGTTGAATCGTATGACCCGCATGATAAGACTGCATTTAACTCGCTCACGCTTTTAACGAATGTATCTCTTATTTAGAAGTTATATATCGCCTGGTCCAGAGTCTCCGTGAGTGAGGTTTCTTCTCTTGGATAAACATTGATATCAATGATATGGTTGAGACTGGTGCAGTTTTAGCAATGTTAATTGGCCTGATTCTATAAGAAAGTGGTTAAAAGAGTGATTAGCGTGATAACGTGGTTAGGGATAAAATTTTGATCACTTGTCTAGTCACGCCATCCATGTTTCGGATTCTATAAAACCAAAATCAACCACGGTTATTAAACTTAGTACGCTTAATCACCGTGAGTAAAGTAGTTGGAATGTATCATGCGAAGTTAGCCGATTGTGGCGTTTTTGACAGAACTTGCGCCGAAATGCATTAACGTCAAATTACAAATTCGACGGGGTTATGTTATGCAATCAATATTAATAGTAAAATGGAAAGCGTTGGTAATTTTTATTTCAAAATCGGTATATTTAGGAAGGATAATCCTAATGCAGTCGTTTATAAGAAAATTGAACAACCTTCAGGAAACGACCGACTGCTACCTGAAGTTAAAGCCTGAACGTTCTAAAAACCCGAAACGTTGCCGCAACGTTAAATAATTTATTACTTGGGGTGACAATTGTCCATGCAATTTTTATTTCAATTCTAGAAATACATATGAGATACTGGACCTTATTGCACTAATCAATAACCCTGTATGCAGGTGAAGCTAGTAAAAATGTCAAAACTCATTATCGACCCAAAAAAATATCTCAGATTAGGTACTTTGGAAAACCCCTTTAGCAACAACAATATATTTACATCGATTTATGGAACACTTAGGTGTATTTATTTTCCATAAGCAGTATCAAATCACGATGAAAATTCAATGCGAACAAAATTTTACACAATAAATTACATTGTTCTCGAATTCCACTCGTGTTTGGTTTAAATAGTATGACGCGAAGAATAATTTGGAATACCCAAATTATATTTTAAACATTTATTTATGACTTCAAATCCAATTATATTTATCCTTATAATTAGGTTTTTAATAAAAAAAAAGGAGACAATAAAAAATTAAGTATCGAAGCTATGAAAAGTGTATAAAGTCTGATTATCATACTTGGAATAGTGTTTTAATTTCTCACTCCTTGAATTCAAATCCGAGGGTTTGCGCAGAGATAACAAATATACTTAGTTTAGCGAGGAAGTTAAAATTTCCACTGGCTAGTCCTCTTGAGAATCTTGGGGTTTACTTTCAATGTCTCTATCAATTAAGTAACCTATCTGGTCAAGTTTCGAATATTCCTGAATTCATTTTTTTGAGTGAATTTTAAAAGTGCTTCCTTGTGAGTATCTGTACTTTGGTCTATCTGGGCGTTGAAATTTTTGTTCATGAAACAAAATTAACTGACTCTAGATGCTGGTACTGTTTTCTTTTGATTGGTTTTGATTTTGCAACCTTTTTAAGGATATGAAAATGTAAGCTCCTGTTATTTCAATGGTTTCCACTTGTCTGTGACGACTTCTTTTACATTTCAATTCAGTACCTACTCTTTTAAAATTCAGTTACTTGTTTCTGCCTTTTGTGCTGTTAAATGTTATTTTTAGGATCGTGTCTGCTTTTGTCTCTGTACGTCTATGTTTTTCCTCTATTTAATCGTTATTGTGTTTTGACTCTTCCTAATGACTAGATGTAATGGAGTATTAGAATCTCATCAATATTAAATAGACCGTTAGTACCTATATATGTTACCGTGAAAGACCGAAATCTGGTGAATCTCGAGATACACCGGTGAATGTCAACATTCAGGATGCACTCATGGTGTATGTTAAAAAGAATTTTATTTTGAAATAAAAACAAAAAAAGTCCCTAGGTCTTTATTTATTAAAATAATATGGGAAAAGGACTTTGTTGAACTCAAAACAAAAGTTCCTTGCTTTTACAGCTGCATTTAGTCGTGGAACACTTCCTTTTGCAGTTACAACGTGTATAGCCTTGGCCTCCACTTTTTGAATTAGCAGAAGCTGCTTCTCTTAGCGACATTTCTTTTGTTGAAACTTCGTCCATGGAAAGTAACTTTTCTTCACAAATTACGAACTGATTATACGGGTGAAAAGCTGCTTCAAGGTACCATTTTTGTTAGCTAATCTATAAAAGTCTGAATCCTCTATTCCAACAACAACCGCTAACACATTTCGAGGGTCTGTACGACCACGGTCGACATCAGGGACTTGAATTCTTACGGTATCACCAATTTGGGAAGGAGGAAACTTTTTTTTGAGGTTTGCAACATTTTTGTTGCTTGAAGTAGAAGATTCTCTTTTGCAGCTACTCGAAGACAAAACTAACTGAAACAAGGGACTGGAGCCGTCTAAAAACTTGTCGCGTCCTGCAGTGTGCGAGATTCACCGGACCTTATTTGTGTTTGTCGACATATTTATATCAGTGAAAGTCCGAATTTATAATAGAATTAAGAAATGTTCGGACTTTCACCAAGGCATTTGACATCTGTCGACATCCACCGGCGAATGTTGACATCTACTACTTTCGGTCTTTCACGGTAACATATATACACTTCCGTTATTTATATAGATCGGTTTTAGTTTTGAAGTTTAGTGAATTGTATGTTTGTTTGCTAAAATGCCATAAATCCATTTATTGCAATTGGTGTTGTTTGGTTCGGCACCATCAGTCAGAGGCTTCGATGCCTCGACACCGTTAAACTTTTTGGAACTTTAGTTCTTTACGTCAGGTTATGTTTGAGCGACCGGGGGTCGCGACGCAGAAGATCTGACCGTTACGTTACGTTATGTTACGTTACTTCGTTATGTGCCTTGCTTGCGTGCGTGCACTCTCTCCAGAGTCTCTCTCTCGTTTACGAAGCAGCGATTCATATGCTTCGGTCGGGAATCGAACCCGGGCCGCCCGCGTGGAAGGCGAGCATTCTACCACTGAACCACCGATGATATATTAAAATTCTATGCAAAGCTGGTATTCGCAGTGCTGGTGATCTACTTGAATTTGTTCCGATACATTTGTACTATTATTTCCACAATTTTTTTTGCGCGATTGATATTTTTTGTTTATTTACAGCATCGGTTGTCAGGACGGTAGGTTGTGTTTACTGGTTTCTAAGTTTAACACGACGGTAAGTGATTTACTTAAAGTTCAGACGCCGAAAAGTAATAAATAGCATGAAAACAATTTCACCAAAATGCAAAATATATTTTAAACTGATCGAGAAGTATAAAGGTCTCCTTTGACATTTCGTTCATTTCGAAGAAATTTGAATTATTTTATTCGGAATTCATTTCAATACGATCGCGCAAAAAATGGTGTAAGCATCTCGAACGTTGAGGGTAATTACAACGTTTGCATGTAGATTCCTCTCGTAAAATTGGACAAAATGATATGAAGATTAAGGATTTGAACCCGGGCCGCCCGCGTACAATGCAAGCATTCTAACCACTGAACCACCGATGCTATATTGAAATTCTATGCAAAGCTGGTATTCGCAGTGCTAGTGATCTACTTGAATTTGTTCGGATAAATTTTTACTATTATTTCCATAATTTGTTTTGCGCGATTAAGGGGTCTAGCACATTTACTTTTCGAAATACAGGGTGTTGAAATTTTGAAAACTTGAATGTTTTAATTCGATAACTTTAAAATGGATGGATAAATTGATTTGACATTTGGCAGGTTGTTTTTAAATGTAAAAGGGCATATTTTGATAGAAATAGTAGTTTGTGCAACTAGTGTGGATATGATGGCCATATCGCACGAGGACGAAGTTTGAGCACGACGCCGTAGACGGAGTGCTCAATCGTTCAAGTGCGATATGGACAATCCACACGAGTCGAACAGCATATTTTTTCTACGACCCACTTAAGAAAAAATCTAGAAAATAAAAATTTCTATAAACTGTAAAATAACTTCAAATTGAAAATTTAACAAATTAATTTTATGTTTCCACTAATTTTTTTGTGGTAAACGTACAGGTCTTGAATGTCTAATTTGTATAATGCTACGGTTTCCCTAAATTCAAATATACGATGAGTTATAACTAGATGTTGCCAGTCGGACTCTCTCATGAAGGGTACCGTACCATTATCTATAATAATGAATATTCTGCTAAATATTTCAAACGTCTTCCTGTTGTCGTTATTAATATCAAGCATAATAATTATTTAAAAATAAAATAAACCATAAAAAAACTTCTTCACGGGGAATCGAACCCGGGTCTACCGCGTGAGAGTCTGGTTTGCTTACTACTCGACCACCGAGAAATATGCAAATTGTTTATCTATAACGTCAGATATATTACATAATTTTTGCTTAAAAGGAACTAAAGTTCCTACCGTGTGTCCCGCGACACGTTCTACTTTTTTGTGCTCTTGTTTGTACCTTTATGTGAGGAAAAGAGTAGCACTTATCAGGCTCAAGAGTATTTTCCGTAGTCCCTTCTCAGAAAGTTATTCCCTTTGGTACTTTAGTCCTAGTAATCTATATCTCCAATGATACAGGGCGTTACATCCGAAGATAATGTGAGGCTGTCTCCTCCTTTTCCATGCACAACCGAAAGAAAGGTTCTTCCCTATTTATGCCAATTCTATGCATGTAATCTCTTAAGGCACAGTGACTGGTGGGTACTCCCGTCACTTCCAATAGCTGGTATCTGCTGGGGTCACTTTGTTCGTGTTTTGGCGCGTGTTTCCAGTACCACTGATGTTTCAAAGTTATTGATATTGCATTGCAAATACTGGACCACTGGATATGCAGTTTAAGACCTTGATTTTGCTAGAGTTTTTGCCTTTCCAGTGCCAATGATAACCTTATGCGGATCTTATCGGGACCCACTTAAGAACTGCTGAACTCTATCTGGGAGTATGAGGATCTTTTGGTATCTATACCTCTTTTCGACGTTCAGTTGCAAAAACATGTCAATAGGATAGATTTATTCCGTCTGGAATACAGATGCAAGCTTTCTCAACGATGCGTGGACATTGCTCCAGAGTCTAGCACAGAGGTGTTCTTAGAACACCTTTTGTGTTCAATCATTAAGTATGTTCGATTAGTGTCGAGTATAATCTCGATAGAACCTTTCAAGCGAATCTAATGAATGTAGTAATGATAATAATTATTCTAACGCTTTATAAGTTTTGAAAAATATTTCCCGTTCAACTATGAAGCAGTAACTACTTCCCGGGCTATAGGCACCGACGGATATTGAATTACACTTCAAAGTAGAACGAGGTTGGCATATCTACAAGATGTAACACCAACCATTCCAATTTGCAATTAGAAGGGACAACATAACTTGTACACCGGTTTTGGCGTATTTTCGCCTCATCAGTACCAGGTATATGTTCTCCGTCCGCGAGCTGAAAGCCTAATTACGGACTGAAGATACATCAAAATCACAATCAATACATGTCTTCCAGTAACGGAAGTGTAAACGTTGTGACAGTAGCGACATCTTCACCTCCAACCGCAAACCACAATTCGAGTAATCTGACAAGAAACTAGTAGTTGTTGCTTCTCAGTTGAACGGTCACTGTCTTTGAAAAATATTTTTCGAAACTTATAAAACGTTTGCATAATTATTATTCTGCGATATATATTGGTAACGCGATCTATTAAATACGACAAGATTATAGGAAACTGTGATAATACTGTTCTGGAAGTATAGTTTTTTTGCACAATCTGAGAAAGTGACCAGACCTGAGATGGGATAATGACATGCAATAAAGCCATAAAAGTATAAACCGTGACAGAATCGTATTTATTTTAATAGCGAATACTAATTTATTATCTGGAAACTCTATAACACTTTTGGGTCATTCTCATTCTGAATACTTATTTTCATCAGGTACTTATTAGCAAAGTCTATATATTCCAAAAAGTCCGGCCACTCTCTCGACGACGCCAGAATCCCCCTCCTGCCGACACCCACCGTCTCACCGGCAAAATCCACATCTGATGTGGGATTTATTGATTTTTCAGTTCTGTTTGACTTACACGGTGGTGTAGCAGAGCGTTGTATCGGGTGCGCCCAAGAAAGTGATCTTGAATTTTAATTTGTGCGAACGTTATCTTCTGTGTTTTTGATTGTGTGCGATGCCTTCTTATGGACGGCCAAGAAAAAAAATGGTCAGTCAATATTGGACATAAAAAGGAAAGACTATCAGGATTTGTCCACAGAAGAAGGAAATGCCCTGGTTTATGTGGGTGGATATTTTTTGCAAAAGTGTTTTGTTAAACACAAATGCGACATTTGCCTAAACTTTTGCAATAAGGAAGGTTGTGACCAATCCACATCACTCTGCGAAAAAAAAAGTCTATGAAGGTAGTAAGCAGGGGCGGTTTGGAGGATTGACAGTTCCTCCAAAAATTTTCAGTGAATATCTGATTTCTTTAGAAAATATATTCACTGAAAATTTCAATGATTCATGTGTGCAGGATGATGTAGGAATAGGAATGAACTTGAAGACCAAGTTGTCTACTATCGCATTTTCGCATCCTTGCCCAAACTTCCCATGGGAATACCTGCTGTCCTTATATACAAGGGTGTGAATCTATTATACACTGAAATTTGCAAATTCCTCACTAAGGACCTTTAGAAAGAATAAAGAACATCCTAAATTGAAAATCTTGAAAAAATTTATAACAATTCAAGTATTTATCAATTTTTAAAAATGTAGGTACATAATACTTATTTGTTTGTTAATATTTCAGAGTACACTCCAAATGGACTTGACCTAAATAATTGTTCATTTTGTATTCGTTTTGTCCCAAGTAGATGTTAAACTGTGATTTCTTTTATGATGATTATATCAACACAAATGTTCATTCGCTGATCATTCTGTATTAGTTATTAAGTATTATCAGATATACGCTCGGATATACGTTATTGAAGTCTATGTTTATGATTTTTTTCATTCCATTCTTCGGTTAAAAGAAAATTTCTAAAAAGTTACTTAGCAATAATAGTAGCTATTTTTGACATATAATTTATATAAATTGCCAATATTTTTCAAAACAAGAATAAAGTCAACATATTTTTTAATTGCACCCGGTAAATTCCTTCACAAATGAATTCACCGTCCGTCACCTCGTATACTACCAAATGACTAGCAAAAACAGGTGTCGCACA
>CAJUYH010009927.1:0-13018 GCA_910591685.1 Galerucella tenella
TTAGGGACATCTCAAGTATTTCTTTATAGTTCAGAAGGGCATAAAGTTGTGGCAAAGGCAATTTTAGATCCCGGAAGACAACACTCTTTCGTAACTTCAAATCTCGTGAAAAGATTGGGTTATAATACATATGAAAATAAATTGAATATTTCAGGGATTGGAATTAGTTCAACGGTTTCCAATAGTATGGTCGAATTAGTAGCCCATTCTCAAGTAAATAAATATAAACTTAAAATTTCCTGTTCTATCTTAGAAAAAATAACTTCTAAGCTTCCTCAAGTGTTAGTTGATCATGAAAAAATTAAAATTCCACCTGATGTAAGGTTAGCTGACACTGATTATTTCACGCCTTCAGCAATTGACATTTTGATTGGTTCCGATTATTATTACGATCTCTTGCTAAATGACATTATACGATTGGGTAAAACTTTACCGGTTCTGATTTCTACTCAACTTGGATGGGTAGTGGCTGGTCATGCGCCAACAAAATTGAATTTTAATGTCGCACCGATTTCAGGTATTATCACTTCTACTGTGCATCCAAATAATGATAAACTTAATACTTTTTCAAATCCTGTTGAAGAATCGATAGTTTTACATTCGGTTTCAAATAATGAGGAACATTTAGAGTCATTAGTTGAAATGTTGAAAAATTTTGGGCTTTCGAACAAATACCTGATAGAAAAAATTCACTTTCGGCTGAAGAAGAATTAGTAGAAAATAACTTTAATTCAACTACGTTTCAACTAAACGACGGATCCTTTCAAGTTGACTTACCCTTTAAATCTAATACAGAAATTCAGAAATTGGGTCGATCATTGCCTATTGCAAAACAGCGGTTCTTAAACCTTGAAAAGAAATTTCAAAAAAATTCTGAATATTTTTTAGAGTATAAAAAATTCATAGACGAATATATTCACCTTGGTCACGGGTCTTATGTTCCACTTTCGGAATATAATGAAAATTCGCAACTAAAATACTTTCTCCCCCATCACGCCATCTTACGTCAAGACGCGGTGACCACCCGGGTCAGGGTGGTATTCGACGCTTCGTGTAAAACAAACACGGGTATTTCTTTAAATGACGTCATGTATAAAGGTTTCCAGGTACAACCAAATCTCTTTGATATTCTTATTCGTTTTCGCTCTTTCAAATATGTATTAGTCGGAGACATAGAAAAAATGTTTAGGTGTATAAAAGTAAATCCTAACCACACTTTCCTACAAAATATACTTTGGAGAGATGACCCAGGTAAACCTCTACAGTGTATTGAATTAAAAACGCTCACTTTCGGTACCAATTGTGCACCTTACCTCGCAACAAACGTGCTAAACAAAATTGCGAAGGATAACATGAACAAATTCCCCTTAGCAGCTAAGAGTCTACTTTCTCAGACTTATGTAGACGATACGCTTTCCGGTTGCAATTCACTAACGGAGTTACAACAATTGTACACTGAATTGAACTCTTTGTTAAACCCTTGTGGATTTAAATTACACAAGTGGCACTCTAATTCTGAAATAATTTCAAATATATTTTCTCTCAACGCCTCTTCTGAATTTGACTTAAACAAAGAAGAAGCTTCAAGTAAGGTTCTCGGCCTTAAGTGGAATACGGTTACTGACTGTTTCACAATTTCTGTTCCAACATTCGAATTTTCAGGCCCACTCACGAAACGGAAAATTCTATCGTGCGTTGCGCAATGTTGGGATCCATTAGGTTTTCTAGCCCCAGTAATTGTACCTACTGGGCAAACTCATTATTAAGGCTGCTTGGAGTTTAAAGGTAGAATGGGATACAGAAATTGAAGACGATTTAATTGCGTCGGAATGGGATAAATTCACAAAAGGTATTTCCTCGTTAAAATAACTGACGATTCCTAGATACCTATTTTCTGGGAAATCTAGGTTGTCTATTCAAATCCACGGCTTTTCAGACGCAAGTTCCCGTGCGTATGCGGCGTGTGTTTACGTTAGAACGCTTTATGCTGATGGCACTCTGTCAACGCACCTACTCACTTCAAAGTCCAGAGTTGCTCCTCAAAAGGTTGTCTCAATTCCCAAATTGGAACTGTCCGCGATGTTATTACTAGTACAGGTAGTTGAATCACTTCTTTTCGTATTCAAGGACACTTTCTCGTTTTCTGAAATTCATTGATATTCAGATTCCGAAATAGCCCTTTGTTGGATTAGTTCTCCTTCAAGCCGTTGGACCACTTTCGTCGCTAATCGGGTGGCCAAAATTCAATCGGCTTCATTTCCAGTAATATGGCATTACGTAAGTTCTCAAAACAACCCTGCAGACCTCCCTTCTAGAGGGGTACAACCCTCTGAACTTATAAAATCCAATTTGTGGTGGTACGGACCACAGTTCCTTCAAGAAAATAACTTAGTGCTAAAGCCATTTCAAGCTGATAAGGAAATTCCAGCAGTATCACAGGAACAAAAAAAGGTTACGCTTCTTGTTCGATTTCGCCAAAATTCTGATGAATTTTGGAATTTATACTTTCAAAAATTTTCTAGTTTCACAAGATCTCAAAGGGTGTTAGCTTATATAAGCAGGTTTCTGCATAATAGTCAGCGTTCAAATTCAAATTTTAAATTCACGGGTCCATTATCAGTAGCAGAGCTAGACAGGGCAGAAACAACTTTGATTAAATTTATACAAAAAATTCACTTCGCTAAAGAAATTTTTGAATTAAAAAATTCTAAACCCTTATCCAATAAAGGTTTACTCACCGTACAACCATTTCTTAGGGAAGAAAATGGGTTGGTGAGAGTTGGGGGTCGCTTAAATTCCGCTGATCTGACATTAGAGCAAAGGCATCCGATACTGTTGCCCTCAAAAAATTATTTAGTTTCTCTTCTGCTCAAACGAGAGCATATTCGTCTCGGTCATGTGGGCGCTCAAACTCTTCTATCGAATGTTCGACTCAAATACTGGCCTCTTAATGGACTTAGAGAAGTCAAAAACATAATTCATACTTGTATAGTCTGTTTTCGTTTGAAGCCCACCTCTTACACTCAACTAATGTCAAGTCTACCTAGGGACAGAATAACTGCTGATAACCCTTTCAATAAAGTGGGAATAGATTATGCTGGTCCTGTGTTCATAAAAACATCATCATTACGTAAAGCTCCTCTTAAAAAGGCATACATTGCGGTATTTGTATGTTTGGTGACAAAGGCGGTTCATTTGGAACTGGTTACTAGTTTGTCTACGGAATCATTTATTTTAGCCTTGAAACGATTCATTTCGCGTAGAGGAAATCCGTTAAAAATATTCAGCGACAATGGCACTAATTTTTCTGGCGCACGGAACCAGCTTTATGACTTGCACAGATTTCTTATTCAAAGGGGGACAAATCAGGCTATTGCGGAATTCTGTTCTACAAATAAAATAAATTTCAAATTTATTCCCCCAAATTCGCCACATTGGGGTGGGAGGCTGCGGTAAAAAGCTTTAAGTTTCACATGATTCGCATAATCGGTAATGCTCACTTAACATTCGAATTTCTATATACAGTTTTGACACAAATAGAAGCAATACTCAATTCTAGACCCCTCTGCGGTGTTTCAAACGATCCCAATGACTTTCAAAGTTTAACCCCGGGCCATTTCTTAATAGGTAGACCGCTTACGTCATATCCAGAATTAAATGTACAGGATGTCCCTGATAACAGACCTTCAATTTGGCAACGGATTTCGCACATTCAACAAACTTTTTGGAAAAGGTGGTCTATCGAATATTTAAACCTTTTACAGAACCGACCCAAATGGTTAGCTCCATCTCGTAATTTAAAAATTAACGAACTTGTTATTCTTAAAGAAGACAACACTCATCCATTGCAATGGCCATTAGCCAGAATTGTAGAGGTTTACCCGGGATCAGACAATAAAGTTAGAGCACTTAAACTCAAAACCGCATTTGGTGAATACGTAAGACCAGTCACTAAGGTTTGTCCGCTACCGTATGAGAGTTCTGAACCGGCTATCGCACCGTTCGAAGCGAGGCAACCAAATAAAACAATTTAAATTATATTATCTTCCTCCGTAACTCGTCGGAGCCCTTTGTCCCGATCTGTGGGACACCCCCCTCGTTTTTCCTATAGGAGTTGTTCATGTGAAGGATCTTTAAATGAGAAATTCTTCACTATTGCAGCACCTTAATTTTTCTCTTCTTTTCCTTTTCCGCCTTCTTATTTTCTATCTGGAACCCTTACAAAATAGATTACAGTTTCTCCTCTAATATAGAGGAAACTAGACATTTTTTTTGTCATTTTTTCTTGGTTCTGTATTAAGATACCATCTCAAGGCCGGCAGTATGTTCAATTTTCAATTGAACAAAAGAGCATTTCAAAATAAATTGTTTAGGCCACCCTATATGACTAGCGGAATCGGCGTGTCGGATCACATGCCACTGGCGCATGTGCGCCATTTAACGGCTCATGCGTGCATGAGAGATGGGCTACGTGGCCGGAAGCTGGTACTCTGGCGTGCGCACGAGAGAGGGAGTGGCGTGAAGGGATGAGAGCTTCTCTGGCCTACGTGACTTCATGCTCATCATCGATGGAGATAAGTTGAGTGTATTCATTCCTTTTTAAAAACCTCTTTCAACTGAGCTTAAAGCCGGTTTTCTATTTCTCTCTTTTCTTGTACGTCTTTAGACGAAGTTCAAAACTATTTACTTGTACAATTACAGTGCAAAGATATACTTTATATACCAAGAAGGAAAAAGTAATTACCTATAAAATTTCTAAATTACGTGTTAGTAGTTCTTAAATTCAGTGATTGTGCATTCACACGGAAGATTTATGGTAACGTACAATAAAAATTTACAATTTTTTACTTCATCTACGGGCAATCTGAGACAATTCAGGCCAGTTATAAACATCTTTACGATAACTATATCAATAGTTTTATGGTGGAAATTTTCTTTATTACATCTAACAGTGCCTATTGATGCTTAGGCGATCTACACCAATAATATTGAAGTGAACTGTTCAATCTATGGTCCCTTTTTGTGGGAATTATTGTATTGACTTCATTGCGGATGTCTTTTGTTGTATATAACTGTGTTCATTAGAATTAAGAAAATCGCGATAGATAACTGGGCCTAGTTAACTAACAATAATTGTCCCGTATTGTGCATTTGTGTTTGCATGTTAATTTTTACGATTATATCTATATATTTGTTTTTAAGCTAATTTTGCATAGATACATTAAACGATTTATGTTACTTCAGTGTTTAAATCCTTCACTTTAAGTGTAGAAGATTCTAGATCAGCGCCGTGGAAATATACCTTCCATTTACCTTCTCTCAGAGTATCCTACAGTTATACTCTGACCTCTCTTATGCTAAGGATAGGAATCTAAAGCCTGTTCTATACATATAGGGTGTCTTATTTAAAAAAAACGAATAATTTTTGTGTGTCTCCCAAACTATGCACGCCACTGTACTTTTGTTAACGTTATAATAAAATTAGTTTATTACCACACAATTTTTATTTAAAAAATTCTTTTGTTTATACAATAATAACTATGGTAGAGGCTGGGACATTTATAATGAATAACCCTGTACATATACAAAGTGGAACAGCCAAATGCAATAAATTCGATAACGAATGTTATGGACGTATTGCGAAGAACGCTTGGACACGTCGATTTGTATTTTCAAATGCGCATTTTTTTTCAAATTATATAGAGTGTGTCATGTGACTGTGGCCAATATCAACGTTCTTATTTCGAATGCAACCCCCTGTATATCATCAGATTTTTAGACTTCGAGGGAAATTCTAGACATAATTAATATACAATATATCTATCTTCATCTGTTTCGGAAATATTGAGTGATTTCAGATTTATCACAAAATAAGAAAGTTGGTATTGGCCACTGTCACATGACACACCCTATATAATATTTTTTGAAAAAAATGCCCATTTTTGTTTATACAATAATAACTATGGTAGGGGCTGGGACATTTATAATGAATAACCCTGTACTATCTGTATTTTCGTTTGGACAGTTTCTGAACATCCTCCATACGCATACGGAAAAAAAACTTATACGTACGTGTACGGATAAAAAAGCTGTCAGATTGAATGCTGAAATGCTAGTCTATTTACCCCGCAAATTTATGTACCGGGTAGTCCAATAAGCCGATCTCTCGGCTATATATCAGAAACTATTCATGTTATGATTTTGGGAGAAAAAATTCCTTAGTAAAAGTGGACAAGGCAAATTGCTGGAAATTACTTTCAAGTTTCTAGGTTAACCGCTAGGGGGCGTAACCTGTAAAGAAAAATTTAAAATCCAGTTTTTTGTGAAATATGCCCAATTATACCCAGTGTTAAATAAGTGAACTGAAAAAAAGTCTAAATTTCGCACACATTTGTTTAATTACTTTTTATTCTATTTTTCCAAATAAAGGGTGGGGGAAAGTAGGAAAGTGTTTGTGGATAAATACCTATAACTTTGGTTTGAATCAACCGATTTCAACTAAATTAGCCTCAATGGAAAGATTGTAGATGAATTAATTATATCTACTATAAAACAATGGCATTTACTTTTAGTTGTCATAGGTAGAGGGTACTTTCGAATGAAAAAAATTAAAATTTGTTTTCTTAAAAAATGTTTTATGGGAACACCCAATTATTGTAAATTATAATAGAACTGGATTAAATTCTCAACAAAACGGCGCAAACCGCATGTTGATAGCTTTTGTCGAACTCGAGATATAAATAAAAACGCATAAACATAAGTGAGTATAGTATTGACACCCTGTATTATAACTTAAGATTAAATATGGGGAAGAAAGATCATACAGATATCTTGGTCATTGAAACTTGTTGTCCGATTGAATGTTCAAATTGTTTTTTATCGTTTTCCACACAAATATGTAATCTAGCACGCTTTGACATATCTGTTGCTTAAATTTCAGCTGTTGATATACTATTTATATCGTTTCTAACGCGCTGTTGCATGTCGTCTGGCGTGGTTGGTGAGTTTGGTACGCTAAATCCTTCAATCTTCCCCTCAGATAAAAGTCCAGACATGTTAAGTCTGGAGATCTAGCTGGCCCTGAAAATAATCTTACCCTCCCTATACATCCATTTGAATAACTTAAATTCAAATAATCTCTAACTCTTCTGGAAAAGTGATCGAAAATTTCCTTACCCCTTCTATCGTCTGGCGAGTTCTGGCTAGTTTGAAGAGAGTATTGAATGTTGTATTATGATAACAGACGTGTAAGGCGCCAGAGATGTACCAAAATTTTCAAACGTTCCAACGCAAGTGAATTTACTCGTCGGTAGTTAGTGTACGGTGTCCAAACCATCTGTTATAATAGTTGGAGAATGTAATAATCTTGAAAGATATTTATGATAAGAATGTATAAAGTATATGATGAACAATAATAATTTCACTTTCAATTTCTATAATTATCCAACCAATCAATGATTGTAATAACCTACCTATAACTACTTGAATTTTTGTTATCAACTAATGATACTTATTGTTAATTTTGAAATCAATGGGCTCATTTACTCCTCTCAGAGTTTCAGGCGTGACGTCATCGCATATGAAATCTCTCGTTCAGAGAGCGGATAGCGCGCCGATCGGTTTTCGGTTAGATAACAGTACTTTGCTTGCTTATATATGCTTATTAGTTTTTATTATACGTTTTAGCAAACTATAAACAGTGTTATGTTTGTGAAATAAGAACGTTTAGAAATAATTTAAACTCTTCGACACAATGGACCAGAACCAGAGTAAAAAAAGATATAAATACAGGGTGCGGCAGATAAACGGTCAATTAGAAATATCTCGAGAACTAAATGTATCTGAAATATGAAAATTGGCATGAAGGGGTTTTGAATAATGAGCTATTCAATGAAAATACTGCCGTAACCATTCTACTTCCGGTTATACCGGAAGTCGCACATAACTTTGTAATTTTTAATGGAAGACCCTGTATATTTTCAAATTTTAGGAATATTTACGTTATTCTGAACATTTTTCGTTAATACTTCCCTATGCCTATCTTGAACCGTTTTTGAGTTGTAATGTTTTTTATATGAAAATGACACTTTTTTACCATGTACATAAAATTCAATATCCTCTAATGTAATTTGAATAAAAGTTTAAATTTCTTAGAAACTATTTACCACATACCACTTTATAGTTTACACTGTGAAGTTACCTTTTTTATTATACAGGGTGCTGTCAAATTGGAATAAAAACGGAATCCACAATCTTCGCGTAATTCCTTTTTTTCAAATGGGACACCTTGTATGTGATTATTAATTTTAGAAGAATACGTTGTCCACTATCGATATGTATTACTACTCCCTATACCCATCTCCTGCAGTTTTCAATTAAATCAGCTTTATACATTTTTGTCACAAAAAATTAATTTTCTTATAGGCTATGTGGTATTAATTTATTGAGTTAAACACTCGGTTAAACATTGAACAATTATACAGATACTATCAAAGATAATAAGGTACTAGCTTGTTAATTCAATAAATGTTCAAAGTGTTGCCCATCAACTTCCAAACATTTATAGACTCTTTTAAGGATGAATTTGGATGAGCTGCAAAATATCCCAGGATGTCTATTTGTAAATCCTCATTATCGACAAGGGTCTTGGGCTTATTCCTTTTACTTTTAAACTGACCAAACTGGGAACAGTTGTGTAGCAAACGTTTTACAGTTTTATGATTTGGTCGAGGCTTTTCAGGATATCTCTCAGCAAACACACGGCAAGTTCTGGATACCATTCTGTTATACTCACCGTGAACCATAATTAAATTTAAAAAATCATCATTTGTATATCCTAAATGTGCCATTATTATTTTGTTAAGAAAATTAAAGGCAAACTATTATTATACCTTTCACACAACGGCATAACACAAGGTGACTATTAAACATTAACAATAACTGTCATTTGTCAGAATATTCCATAGGCGACGGATAAATTAATTTTTTGTGACAAAAATGTATAAAGCTGATTTATTTGAAAACTGCAGGAGATAGGTATAGGGAATAGTAATACATATCGATAGTGGACAACGTATTCTTCTAAAATAAATAATAACATACTGGGTGTCCCATTTGGAAAAAAGGAATTACGCGAAGAATGTGGATTCCGTTTTTATACCAATTTTGACAGCACCCTGTATAATAAAAAAGGTAACTTCACAGTGTAAACGATAAAGCGGTATGTGGTGAATAATTCCTGAGAAATTTAAACTTTTGTTACGTATCCTGACGATATAGCGGAGAAAAAATGAATAGTCAACAACTGTCATTAATAATAATTTTGATAGATATAATATGTCTCTCTATTGAATTTAAAATAAATAAATTTTTAAACCAAAAATAGTATACAGTCCACACAACTATCAACATTGGTCCATCGAGAGACGGATTTCCAGTCCAGAAGTAATAAATAATTTACCAATCAACAATTAAATTGAATTTAGTGCTGATCATAAATAAAGTGATTCAGTACCAACAAAGAAAGATCTTCAGCTTCCTGTAAGTTATCCCAATTATTTCCATCATTACTTTCCAACAAATCATAATCCTTGTTAAACTAATTATCGAGCTTCAATTTGTGTAAAATGACCAATCTAATGATTGCACGTGGTCAAATTAAATCAAAATTGACTCGTTTTAAAACTTATTTTGATGAGATAGATAAAGATAATTTAACAGAACAAGTAATCTCACGATTATCAACTAGATTACGAACATTTGAATTAATATTAGAAGAATTTAATGAAATTCAAAACCAAATAGAAATTTCTGACAGTTTAGACGAACGACAAGTAGCTACTAATGCTAACGAAAGAAAACAATTTGAAGATGATTATTATGATTATTTGGCAGATGCGCAAGTTTTAATTCAAAAATTCAATAATAATACCGTTCATTACAATTTAAACACAGAATTAAACCCTGCAGAAGGTAGCATTAGCAGCTCAAGATCAAGGTTAGACAATCACACACATAGTCGAATAGCTTTACCAAAAATAACGTTACCAAATTTTAAAGGAAAACCAGGTACTTGGCTAGAGTTTCGAGATGCATTTGTGGCCTTAATTGATTCAGATGATTCACTTTCTAATTATGAAAAATTTTATTATTTAAAAATGGCATGCAAAGATGAAGCGGCAGATATTTTACAAGCCATACAAGTAACGGAAGATAATTATAAAATAGGTTGGCAAGCATTAATTGACAATTATGAAAATAAAGCTCAATTAATTCATGACCATATTCAAGCTATACTAGATATTTCTAATATTAGTAAAGAATCATATATAGAAATCAAAGGTCTATATGTGGAATTCAATAAACATTTGCGTTCACTCAATAATTTAGGCGAAAAAACCGAATATTGGGATAGAATTATAATTCAAATCATTTCTAATAAATTTGACAGTACAACTGATAGGGAATGGCAATCATATAAATATAAAGATGAGTTACCTGAATTAAACGATTTAAATAATTTTTTAAAGGAACGAATTAAAATACTGAGTAAAGTTGACTCAAAAAAAACAGCTGCAACAAATTAATTCTCAACAAAATAATCAATTTAAAAGGAAAAATTTTAATAGTTATACATCAATATCAAATAAGTATAAATGTTTCTACTGTAGCAGTAAAGATCACGCCATTTATACTTGTCAACAATTTTTGAAACTATCAATAAATCAAAGAATTGCGGAAATCAAAAAATTAAAATTATGCCTAAATTGTTTGAAGGATAACCACCCTTCATGGAACTGTAATATTCACAAATGTAAAAAATGCAATAAGCCTCATAATACTTTATTGCATTTAGATTTCTCAAATTCAGACCGCAGATCGATTCAATCAGACAAAATAGCAGGTGAAATCTTGGCAGTAAAGTCTGGTACAAATGAATTAAGTTTTGATGGCGCTGCATCCAGCAGTGCTGCAGATTCAACAGTTACAAATCATGCTTCTACACAAAACAAGGTAGCAGTACCATCTCAAGTACTTTTATCGACTGCTTTAATTCACATAATGGATAACAAAAATAACGTTCATTATTGTAGAGCTTTATTAGATAATGGATCTCAAAGTCACTTTATCACCGAAAAGCTATGTAAAAAATTAAATTTGTCTCCAAAAGAAGTCAACTTTTCAATTACAGGGGTCGGTCAAAATTTAAAAAATATTAATAAGCAAGTTAACATTAATATAAAATCATGTTACAATAGTTTTAAAGTAAACATAAATTGTCTAGTACTACCGGCGATTACAGAAAAACTGCCATTAGAATCATTTAATATTGATAATTTTAATATTCCTCAACATTTAAAATTAGCAGATCCTAATTTCAATGAAAGTAGAGAAATAGATTTACTTCTTGGCACTTCTGTGTTTTGGTCCCTTTTGTGTATTGGACAAATTAAATTAGGTCCAGAATTACCCATTTTACAAAAGACCCATTTTGGATGGATTATAGCTGGCAATATTTGTTCTCAAAATAAAAACAAAACTATTTCATGTTTAAATGTCACCCAAAATGATTTAATAAATGACCAAATTACCAAATTTTGGAACTTAGAAGAGGTACAATTAAAATCATTCCTATTAACTGCCTCTGAAAAATATTGCGAAGACTATTTTGAAAAAACTACGATTAGAAACGATAAAGGCCGATTCATCACTAGAATTCCCTTCAATAATTTAAAGGAACAGTTGGGAGAATCATATTACATGGCAAAAAATAGGTTTTTGACTCTGGAAAAAAAATTAAACGCAGATCCCAATTTAAAAGCGGAATATTCAAAATTTATGAAGGAATATCTCCAGTTAGGGCACATGAATAAAATAAATAATGATTATAATCTCATAGAAGGTAATAATTTTTATCTTCCACATCATGCAATAATAAAAATGTCAAGCTTAACCACTAAACTACGTGTAGTTTTTGATGGTTCTGCAAAAAGTGATACAGGTATATCTTTAAATGAGGTTCAATTTAGTGGTCCAAAGCTTCAAAATGAATTGTTAGACATTCTTCTACGTTTTCGTATTTATAATTTTGTTATCACTGGAGATATATCAAAAATGTATCGCCAAGTTTTAATACATGAAAATGACCGACGTTACCAAAGAATCCTATGGAGGGAATCAAGTAACAGTGAAATTGACTGTTACGAATTAAATACAGTAACTTATGGAACCACTTCGGCTCCATATTTAAGCGTAAAATGTTTACAAACATTAGCTAGTGAGAATAAAATGAAACATCCAATAATCAGTAAAACAATAAATGATGATTTCTATGTAGACGATTTGATAACGGGGGCAAATACAAGACACGAACTAATAAATATTCAAAAGCAAATATCATCAATTTCACATTCTGCAGGATTTGAACTTAGAAAATGGTTAAGTAATGATAAGACAATACTAAATGAAATTAACGTTATCGAAAAACTAGATAATAATATTTTACAAATAGGTGAACATGAAAATAATAAAACACTTGGTGTTCAATGGAATCCCCAATCTGATTCCATAATATATACAATGACTGATATGTCTTTAAATGAAAATCAAATAACTAAAAGATCAATTCTTTCAGCAATATGTCAGGTTTTCGACCCTTTGGGTCTTCTAGGACCTTTATTAATTAGAGCTAAATTAATTATTCAAGAAATGTGGAAATTAAAGATAACTTGGGATGAAACTATTCCACAAGATTTATATACTAAATGGTGTCTATTCAAAGATGATTTAATTAATTTAAAAAATAATAGGATTCCCAGACAATAGACCAGGGTCGATAATTTTTGAGACCAAAAAAAATTATAGTAGGATGAAACCCATTGGAAGAGGTAGAGAATATAACAAAAACGAAAGGAAAAATAAATTACGGGCGATCTGAGGTCGGGAAGGGGGAGGGGGTGAGTTTTTAAGGGTAAAAACAGGTTAATCTCGATTTCCGGTAAAACTGCAAGTCTTATGA
>CAJUYH010009928.1:0-13017 GCA_910591685.1 Galerucella tenella
GTAGGTTATAGATATTTTTTTCTAATTTAACATGTCAATTAGTAATTTAATTGAATGGAACAGCAATATGCTTATAAAACAAGTAAATTATATTTGAATTAGAATGTAACCTTAAATTGATGTTCACAATGCAATAATACAAAATTTTCATTTAAAATATGAATCATAATAATATGGATTGGGATTACTTATAGGTAATATCAATTTAATATTGGATGTTTCATAAAACATGATTCTAGTTTAAGTAGAGTAGATCAATTATAATTAATATTAATAGATACTTACTAAAGGACTTTATTTTTCATGTAATAACTTTAATTTGTTTGTCCTCAACAAAATTGTTTACAATTTCTTAAGGCGAACACTTCTAATATTATTAACATCGCCATTTTCTTTTCTATACTCCCACTCCCACCTCCCACGCACGGGCCACGATCACTTTTTAGTTCTGTGGCCACGATACGCTTATCGTTCTCCCACCCATCCCATTTCTCAACCCAAAAAATTATAAAAGATGACACCACAGAGAACAAGAACAGAGGAGTAAATATTTATTTCTTATGAATGACACAATCATATAGAAATATGGGGTTATATGGGGCATAGAGTAGTAATGATGGGGACAATTTTAGTGAGTAAAGCCTCCCTCAATCCCAGAAATTTAGTTTTTCTCTCACAGTATCTATTATAGTTCATCGCAATATTTCAACGAGCTTTTTATTCAATGCAAAGTAAAATGTAAAATGAAACAGTAGGTAGGTATTATCACACTACCTATCTGCAATTCGTATAATTAAAGAATCAAAGTCCTGCCAGTGTATTTGGGACTAGGTTTTAGTATAAATCTGTGATCGGGATTTCAAATTAAGATGGCAGCGAAGCAGCGGCAGACCTTAGATATGGTTTACCTATTTCACATTGATTGCAGAAAAACGGATCGAGGAATGTTTTTGTTTTTAACAGTGGGATTTGAAAATCTTCTGTTGATGGAAACTGGTTCTAACCGATAGAATACCAACGAAACAAAAATTTTGAGCACTTAATATCACCATCGTAATTTTTTATTTCCCATTTACTCAAATACCTACTACCTAACATGGAACATTTTTTTGTTTGTTCTTATTTTTGATCTAGTACAAGCCATTTTTGTAGATCGTTAAATTTCCTACAAGAATGTGTTTTAATTTTCACGAGACATTCTTTCGTTCAAGTGCATTAAAAACAACACTCAACATTGATATTAAAGGGCTCAAAATTTACCAGAATTTTTTTCGTCATCAGACGATATTTTCATGGTAACTGAGGAAAACAAAAATTGAAAGTTTTTTTGGCCCACCCTAATATTCACCACAGTGGTGAAGACATATACCCACAGACCTACTGTTACATCAAGGTAAGTAAGTAAGTAAGTAAGTAATCTTTATTTAGCTCCAAGCTAATTACAAACAACTAATTCTATTGATATTCAATATACAAAAGAAAATAACTTAAAACTAAAATGTCCCATCTCTAAGGAATAAACTCACATTTTTATTGAATATGTACACATTTTTACTGTTTTTAATATCAGTTGGTAGCGAATTGTAAAGTCGAAGCCCATCAGAGAACAGTGATTTCATGAGAAATGATTTACTTGTAAATTCTACATTATAATGTTGGTTTGTACGTAATAATCGGCCATGGAGTTCAAACCTAGATACTAGTAGATCAGTTAGGTACTGAGGTAATTTTTTATTAATTATCTTGTAAATCAACACCAGGTTAGCTTTTTCAACATTTTGTTGGACTGACAACCAATTCAATTGTCTAAACATATTTTCAATAGGAACGCGCCTACCACATTTGAGTAATATTCTCATACATTTGTTTTGCAATATCTGCAGACGAGTTAGTTGTTCTTTGGAGCATGAAAGTAACAATGATGTGCAGTAATTGAAATGAGGAAGAATTATAGAATTGTATACTAATCTTTTTGACCATTCAGATAACTCTCTTGCACTTCTCCCAAAAAATCCAATTTTTTTGCCTAACTTTTTACATAAATAGTCCGCATACATGTCAAAAGTCAACTGAGGGTCAATAATGACACCTAAATATTTCATTGTCTTTACTCTTTCGATCTGAATATTATTTAACACGATCTTATGATTTTGCGCAATAAATCTAGAACAATTGTTTTTAGAACCAATAACCATATATTTGGTTTTATCAGCATTTAGTTTCAATTTAGAAGCACATAACCAATCGTACAAAAGCTGCAGCTCATTAATTATTTAATACAGTTGCAATTTGGTCATAATCATTGCTAGCAACGGATATAAGTGTATCATCGGCAAATAAATTTACAAAACACTTTTTAAAAACATGACATAGATCATTAACATATATGATGAATAGTAATGGCCCTAACACACTGCCTTGCGGTACACCGTAACAACTTTCCACTTTACTAGAGCAAATGTTATTAATCCTCGTTACGAGATGACGATTTGTTAAATAGTTTTCAAGTAGTGTTAATGCCGATGATGTTATGCCATAAATTCTCAATTTATCAATAAGTTGCTTCCGATTTATAGTTTCAAACGCCCGCTTTAAATCTACAAACACACTTAGCACTACTTTATTTTCATTTATCTCCCCTCTCCACCTCGAACACACAAATTGTATCGAAGTTTCACAAGAATGATGATTCCGAAATCCAGACTGTCCCTTGTAGAGTAGACCATTCTTCTCAAAGAACTGCTGTAGCTGATCTTTTAGCACTATTTCAATGATTTTATCTACTACAGACAGAAGATTAATAGGCCTGCATTCTTCCGGTTTAGATGGACATGGCACTTTTGGAATTGGCACTATCACGCTAGTCTTCAAATCATCTGGTATAACACCCTTACGTATTATAGTGTTAACTATGTTTAATAGAGGGTAACCAACAACACAAAATAAATCTTTAAGTATCTTAACATTAAAGCAGGTAAACACAATCTTTCTTAGCTCGTTTAAAGTAATTTCCCGAAAGCTTGTCATTTCATCTATATGCATTAATTGTTGTTGCCAAATTATTGGATACTTTTTATGTTCTATACTACTTTCTATATTCTTTATGCTATCATTATAAAAATTATTAAAATTTTCCTGTATTGTGTCATTATATCCCTCGAAATCTATGTTATCCAAATTAAGTTTTTGGGTTTTTTGTCCTATAATGTCTTTAATGGTTAACCACATTTTCTTAGTATCATTTTTTGCATTGTCAATTTTTTCCTGGTAGTGAATCTTTTTTTGTTCCCGAATCGTTTTTGTAACTTTGTTTCTTTTAATTTAAAAATCTTCCCAGTCAATTGGCGACTTGGTATATTTAAATTTTTTATAAGCTTGATTACGCAATTTCTGACAATTTCTTACTTGCTGATTTATCCAAGGGGTTTTTGAAATTTTTATTTTTGTCATTGGACAAAAAATATCGAGAGACTCCTTAACATTATTGTGAAAGTTTCTGTAGAGCAGATTTGCATCAGTTGATGTTGTTTCCCAAACTTTACTGTATAAGTCTGCTATTACTGTATTTATTCTTTCTACATCAAGATTCCTTTTATATATAAACTGATCTCTTTTCTCGTTTTTAACCCCATAGAGCTCAATGCCAATAATATCGTGATCCGATATAATAGGAAAATCTCTTGGTAATTCATTCGAAGTAAAATCATTTGTAACCACCCAATCTATGAGCGAAGATGAATTTTTGGTAACTCTTGTGGGTTTCTCAATTAGTTGTTTAAATCCATTATCATTTATTGTATCTTTAAACTTTTTGATAACACCAATGTCTGACCTATATTCAAGGTTAAAATCTCCCATTATTATTGTAGTATTAGTATTTACAACGGGGTTTTTCATCAAATTATCAAAAACTTCCCAAAATTCTGTTGGATTACCCTGGGGTGACCTGTAAATAGAGACAATTAACTACCATGTCTTTACCATTTTGTTTTAGTTTGAGCGCCAATAACCAATAATTTAAAGCCATTGCTTTTCTATCTATCACTGAATATTTTATATTTTCTTGCAAATATAAATATAATGCATCCTCCCGTATGCCTACTATTTGATTCAACAATAATATGATTGAAACCATCTATTTTTATTTCGTTTTCATTAATGTCAGAGGTAATATGAGTTTCGGTTACACTAGCAAACAAAGGATCTTTCGCAAACATAAGCTCTTTTAATTCGTCCATGTGTGAAGATAACCCCTGAATATTTAAATTTAGGATATTACATTTATTGACTGAATGATCTGTCTGTATTTGCTATGTATAATATTGTGTTCTTGATTTTACTTGATCCGCTGCCCTTTTATATATATGATACACATTCCTTATCAAACACAGAGTGGTGGAAATTGATCCCAGGTACTTTCAAAGTATCATGAGCATACTTACAGTTTGTACACTGTTTTTCTACTGCTTGGCATTCGCTGCTTTTATGCTGTCCATTACACTCTGGGCAAACAATGCTGTTCATACTACAATTCTCTGCTTTATGGTTGAACCGCCAGCATTTAAAACAACGTAATACATTAATATATTCATAAACTCGAAGACAGTCCCATCCTATGAAAATCTTTTTTTTATTTATCAGGTTTCTAAAAATATCTCCAGAAGTTTCTAGTACAACATTATAACGAATTTTATTTTTAGGGATATATTTTCTTACAATTTTCATATCATCGACCGTCATTGTCTCCAGACAATTTTGTTTACTAATATTACTCACAAATGTAAGTTCGTCTTCAAGATCATTTCCTTTGACCCCCGTAATTAGAACTTTTGGTTTTAACACTTTTGGGAATTCCACTATATATTTTGACGATAGTTCATTAACGGCAACATTTT
The DNA here is from genome assembly GCA_910591685.1 of Galerucella tenella. Taxonomy (NCBI): domain Eukaryota; kingdom Metazoa; phylum Arthropoda; class Insecta; order Coleoptera; family Chrysomelidae; genus Galerucella; species Galerucella tenella. The sequence continues at coordinate 4,896 of CAJUYH010009928.1, forward strand.
GAAGTTTTTGCATTGATTGCTTATCTTCACACTCAATTAAAATTCTTCCTTGACTGACAGGTTTTGTTCTTGTGATCGCCACTGATAAATCAGCTGGTTTAATTTTTTCCCACAGTTCATTTTTTGTTTCTTTGCTAGTTTGTTGATTTTTAGGTTTTATTATCAGCGATGATTCACCTTTCGACACTATTGCAGCATATGTTTCTTTCTTCTCATAAATCTTATCTGTTTTAACGGCTTCTAAAACTTTCTTTGTTTCTTCCAGTAGTTTTTTAGTATTTTCTTCTATGTTTTGGAACTTTCCACCAAAATAATTCTTTCATCAACTCTAATGACACACCCATCGCAAAACCAGTAAACATTAGGGCAATCATTTATGTTTTTTGCTACTGCATCTTTTAATGAAACACACTGTGAATGAAATTTGTTTTCGCATAATTTACACGTTATTTGCTTTGAATTAACGATAAAATTGTCACTACAGCGAACACATGTGCTCGCCATGACTACTACCCGACTGATGAAGAATGTTATTATTGACTGAGCACCAGAATTAATTTGCGGGCGTCGACTTTGCCCCGAGCTGAATAAGGTACGAGGCTTATTAATTGTTCAGGCTTACATACATTGTTCAATCGAAAAGTAGTTTTCTTTGACGAAACATGGATTTTCGCCAAGGGTTCAGTGAAACGAGCATGGCAACAAGATGGATTGCCAAAGGCTATAAGGAAACGAACATTTTCAGAAGGAGAAAAGTTTTACATGTAGGTACTATGAAGACGGCTTCTTAGAGAAGGTTTGCTACTCACTATATTCGTCACAAAGTCTCAACTTGCTGAGTATCATGGCGATCTGTTCCTAAAATGTGCTACTGAAAAGCTAAAGCTGGTACCCAATTTAGAAGTGCCTTCCCTTATCGTGATGGACAATACCCCATGGACGGTGTCGTGGATTAAAGAGTGGCTATGCGACCCAAGGAAAGCTTTTGCTCTAAAAGCGTAATAATTGCTCCATATTGCACTTGCCTCAGGAAACATGGCCATAAGGTTTTACGTTTTCCGCCATACAACTCTGAGTTCAATGCTACATAGATTATTTGGACGCAGTCGCAGGTGAAGAAATTGTTTCAACCATTATATTATGGAAATGTATTTTTCATTAGCTTACAATATTATTCATTAATTTCTGGGTTTTGCTAAGATGGATTCTTCGTGGAATTTTTGTTGAAAAATATATTAAAGAAATTATTGTTTCAATAGAAAACGCTTTTCGACTTTGTTACGTTATTGTTCTTATGCCTATGGGGGAGGATGGTTATGGTGACGTGCAGGTGCTTGCAGTGGGAGCGCGCTCTAACAATCTTTGGCACGTGTTTGCCACTAACGGAATGTACGGTACGGTGCCGTGCGGTAGTTAACCATACTAACAATGTTATCGCCGAAGGGTACAGAAAGTTTCACATTATTGATGAAGTGCCAAAGGCCCTCATTAACGTTGACGATAGGTCAATAGTTTTCCAATTACTTTTTTAATAGAGGAGTTCAGTCTAAGGTCAGTATGGCCAACAAAAAGTGGTTTTTCTGACAAGAATGACAGTTAATGTCTACCTCTTAAAACATAAGATTTTTGCATGTTTTTTATCATTGCGAACATCTATATTGCTTTATTAAAATAATGAATACACCCCCGAAGCGTAAATCTTGGAATTTAAAATGACTTTTTAGCTGAATACACTGCACATCGGTGGCCAAAAATTCCAGGAACTCTTGGCATGTCACCATTTCATTTCTGTTATCTGTCACTAGTTATGTCAGATGTCAGTAGAAAAAGTAATTAGAAGAATAGAGATACAACAAGGATACAACTAACCAGAAATGCTACTAAAATCTAATCGAAAATGGACATACACAATTAAACGAATATCAACAAAAATAAATATAACTGACATTTGACATAACCAGTGACAGAATAACAGATGCATGGCAAAAGTTCTGAACTCCTCTCTTAGATTAGGCGTTAAGTTGATGAAGAGGTGGGTAAAATAGGTTTAAAAACATATTTAAAATAAAAGATACAAAATAGGTGACCAAAAGATATTTAAAATGTTAAATAGAAAATGGATTTGATAATTCTATAGATAATAGAAGATAGAAAATAGGTATTTCAGATAGATATTAAAATAGTAAATAGGTCTGTGTAAAGGTAGGTACCTATAAAAAATTAAAAATGCTTTGTTTTTATAAATGTATTTTTTGAATACATTCTTATATACAGGGTGTTTCATTGGGAAAGGGCCTAACTTTAACTGTAGATGGGGATAACTTTGGTGGTTCCAAAAACCTATATTTATGTGTCTTCTGCACTTTATAACCGAGATACAGGGTGTTTTATAAATTTATCCTATTTCTTTCGAACCTCATAACTTCCGAGTTACCCTGTATATTACTTCGAGATTTGGTACACTTAATAAACATTACCTAGAAACTCCATCAAAAGCACCGTCCATAAATTTCAAATTGAAATTTATGGACGGTGTCAAAAGCATCTCCAAAAAGATAATGCAGGTCCGGCTTAACAAAAAATTTCAAAACTCGTCTTTCCTAAAAACAACACCCTGTATATAGATTTTTTGAAAATTGCTCTTTATAATTGGAAAGGGTATGAAAAATCGAATCTACTTATTTCTTTTTTATTTTTCCGCAGACAATTTTACTACCAAAAATTCACCGTCAAACTTATAATTTATGCACGTTTTGGGGGTTAACAATGGTATCGGAGAGGTTTTTTTTATTTTTTAGCTTGAAATGGAATCCATTCAATGCATCTAGAGAAGCATCTAGAAATTCAATTGAGTTTGTATGTTTACGAGTACAGACCACTAAAAATGTGATTACAGGGCCGTACTTAGAACATATACTCATTCAGTATGTTTCGAATATCTCGAACACCCTGTATAAGCATATGTATCTGGAAACTATGCACTTCTACATTTAGAATAACAAAAGTAAAATACGAGAAATAAATTTATACTTCAAATCACGAAGAGATTTTCATAAATTTAAATAATTAACATGAACATAAAACAAGAAATTCTAATTACAGCAGACACATTAAATATAGGTTTTTGGAACCACCAAAGTGATCCCCATCAACAGTTAAAGTTAGGCCCTTTCCCAATGAAACACCCTGTACATATAATTAATATAATAAATGTCTTTTTTGTAGAGCCTACTAAACTAAATGGCCATTAGCTTTGAGTAGGAGCACAGTATATGAGCGAACCAGTATGTTATCTCGTGACGTCACACTGCCGAGCTCTCTGTGACCTACAACGTCGTTCGGATGACTATATAATCCGGCGGCCAGTGCTGTGATCCAACCAAAGTGCAAGTGGTGAATTTGCGAATAAAATTATTTATTACAGCTTATATTTTTACGGCTTTTTGGTATTATTTTAATAGTTTATAAGCATTTTTTTGCAATGGATACCATTAAAAAGAAGAAATTGGGTAGTGTGTGTGTAGTTCGTGGATGTATCAATAAATATTATAATTGTGATGAAAAATTTTACCGTTTTCCAAAGGATTCAGAAAGGTGAGAAACTGTTTGTATTTTCATACGAAATGTATAATACTTTATTATTTGATCTTCATATTACATTTATGAGCCTTAGTTTCATGCATTGATTTAATTTGTTGTTTTTGTTTCAGAGCTAAAGTTTGGCTCGAAGCATGCGATAGGCCTGACTTGACACCAAAAATAGAAACTCTATACAATAGTAGTCATCGTTTATGTGGTGCTCATTTTGAACCAGATATGATTATGCAACATCATCAAAGAAGACTTCTTTTAAAAAAGGCTATTCCAATTCCAATTCCATACATGCAGCGTATGTGAGACGTATTCACAAGCGTATCAGAATTTAGACGATTCGTCTTTATACAGTTACCTTAGAGCTTATGAAAATACGAATAAGTATACTTTTGGAAACTTGAATATACCGCATGAAAATTTTGTACAATACATCTCATTATTAGAAACATTATTCCAAATGAATTTTGAGAAAGTTGCTACGGAATATAATATTGTTGAATCACTTATAAATATTAGTCAAACAACAGAGTTTGTAGATCCTTGTGTAGATTTTCCAATAAAATATTTAATAAAACTTTTCTTCAGGGTACGACTATATTACACATTAAAATTTGTCAATAAAAATTTCAAAAATCATAATCAAATGAAAATTGTGATATGGAAAAACCAATAAATATTTGGTATAAGACTATTGTTTTATTCACTCACCAGTGTACTGTTCTACAATATTTAAGAAAAAACATTTAACACGTTCAAGTCATTTTAAAACTTATGCACCTACGACTATGGTAAAATGAATAGTAAAACGATCCGTTCAAGGTTATCAAAAGCTCTGGCAATTTATGAATGAAATTTATGAGAGATACACTACTGGTTGGTTTATATACTGTGGTAGGAGCATATTCTCAAAATTGCGGTCTGTCATTGACCTTCGTTTTGGTCTCATCACCATCCCAGCATACGAGAATAATATTTCAACAGGGGTGGATGAAGCTAATGGGGTGTTATATTTGATAAATAAGGCCTAAAAACCACCAATATGTAAATAGAAATAAAATTCAGCGTTAACAACAAATACCACAATATATTAACAATTGAAAGATTATATATATATATATATATATATATATATATATATACATCTACAATTGTTTCAAAACCCTAGTTACATTGTCATGATAGCAACAAATTTTTGAATATATTGTGGAATTTGTTATTAATGCCCAGTTATATTTACAAGTTATGAATCAATACCATGAAGTAATAAGGGTTTCAACAATAAAAAGAACCCCAAAAAAATGTAAAAGTTACATATCATATAAAACGGCCGCTTACCTTTAGATGAAGGCGAAAATTGCTAGTGGCATTCATTCTACCTTTTATTTTTTTGTGGCACCGCGGTGATATTTGTATCTCTTTCCTCCTCACCACGTGCTACTATTTTAATAAATTTGCCGTCCAAAATTAGCGGCACTTTTTGTTTGTTCATATTGCATTAAATTAAAAGTATAGTTGAAATAATACCCTTTTTGGTGTGCGTCATCGATTGTTAATCTCCTTCTATCACAATACGTAGGAAGAAATGGAAAAAAAGGCAGGTCTGTGATTAATCCTAATCAAAATATCACAATAATGAACCGTTTGAATGTTTTATAAACGTTAACCCTAATCTTTGACTTACAAAAATTTGATTGGTTGATGTTTAGATTACGCGCCAGCGAAACCTATCAATCGAGAGCTTAAAATACTATGAAGGCGTTACTTTCGTAGCGGCAATAAGTATTACGTCTTTTTCTACTGTCACACTGACAGTCTGTACTTTGTTGTTTACGGTCAATTATTATTTATGAAAAGTGAATATTAATCTTATTGTTTTATTTATATGAATAATACAAAAATATGGATGAATACACGGAAAAACATAAGTATTTTGAAAGTTCTCAAGTATTTTCAGTCAGAAAAAGAAGCTGGTAATCATTATTTGCATAGCCTTTTCGAATTTGGCTAAATACAATCCTGATGATCTTATTTATCAAATTTAAGGTTAGCATGTCAAAATAGCAAATAAAATAAACGACATGCCGAAAACCCAGATATACGTCACAATCGATGACGCACACCAAGAAGGGTATTATTTTAACTTATAGTATCGTGTATCGTCGTCTGAGAATGGTCTGAGATATATTATGACTAATCTTTTGAGTCGACTGAGTATCTCTTTAAAATTAAATTTTATCTACCATGTAAATAAGAACATTTAAAAATTTTAGGACATCATAAAAAATAAAATTGTTTATTCCACTTTATTTTTAAATAAATATCACGTTTGGGTCTCATTTTTTCATAATCTTACCATGAAACCAAAACTTCATATCAGTAGCGCATATACAGATATACAACCTACAAAACATAGAACAAAATACAATACTTTGTAGCGTGGTTGCCAGCTGTAATCGACTACTTGACAATCATCCTACAGTACTAGTAAGATACGAAATCAAATATTTTATTAAACTATGTTTTTTATTGGATTCATTCAAGCCAATCTACGTAAAAGTTCTTAAATCCGTTAAATCGCTGTCAAGTCAACACTCAACTCAGTCAACTGTCAATGCCTCTATCATCTAGTCATGGCCACCTAGAATACAAGGCCGGAATCCTAGATGTGGCAACGTGGCGCACCTGTCAAATAGTGGGCCGATGAGAACGACTTGTAGGCCTACTACAATGGTGAGAAATATGAAATAAACCAAGCTATAGAACATTTTTAACGAATAAAAATCGAAATATTTATAGGTAGATTAAATAAAATAAAAATGCAAAAGGTAATTTATTGATAAGAATATAAAATATGAAGAAAATCAGCCTCTACCTTCCCCTACAGCCTACAGCTGACCAGACACCACCTTAAAATAATTATTTCTTCGCCTTTTATTTCTTAATAAACCTTTATTAATACAAACTGAACTACATACAATAATATGGGTACAACAGAATTCTTGAGAAGTAATATAAATAGTGGGTATTTAAAATCATTAAACTAGATAGAATGTACAGAACTATTGTAATTAAGAATTTTTCTTTTTTTACATTTTGTTTCATGATTATTATTTATATGTTCCTTATTAGCTTGTAATTTATCTTAAATTTATACAATTTAGACATTCTAATTTTCTAGAAACTTTGAGACTTACATAACCAGCTCTAAACTGAACTACTAAATTTGATACTTGTCGAGATGTTATTAGTAAACTAATATCATAAAGAATATCTACAAATTCATGTGTGGTTACTTGTTCATCTTCTTTACGAATATTTAACAGCACAAGATTATTAATATTGAATTATATTGAATTGAATTTGTTCATATTGTGCATTTTTATGCAATAAATTTTGCTCTATTCTTACCTCGATGTCCTCGATTATCATTGATTCAAATATTTTTATACTACACCTTACATCTGGTTCATCATTGTCAAATCCGATCAGATATAAATATATACAGTTTGTTTGTTGATGACACTGTCACTTCTCTAAATGAACACTCAATTTAGATTTAAACTGTTCACACAAATTTAAAACAATCACTATCACATCACTGTTCAACAATTCCTCTTGTTGTTCCTGTTGTCTATCTAGTACCCTTCTTCGTATTCCAGGATTACTTCTTGCTGCTGGATTCTTCTTCACTGAAAGATATTTTGGGAGACTGGGAAATATTTGTGGTATTAGATTTTCCCTTAATACAGGTCTTTTCCTTGTAAATATCTATCACCATCCTTATCCTTGTACACTTCAGTCAATGAAATTTGATGTTTGATTCCCACTTCCCAGTTTGCATGTGGGATACTTCTCAACCATTTGTTCTTCACCTCATTACTTTGTGGAAACTTGAATACTGTAATATATCCTTCACTGTTGGGAGCATAACTGGAAGTACAACTTGGTACCAAACATTTCACAGGCATCTACAACAAAATAAAATACTTAATAGTACATAAGTAATTAACCTTATTGGCTTAATTTATAAATATACTTCATTTAGGTGAGTCCAATGTGGGATGGCTTAACAAGAATCACAAATTGGATAATAATATAAAAAATAGTCTTGGTTCAAGTCATCTCTAAACATTTTCAATGAGTTTTAGAAAATTTCTAACCATACTTTATTTGATACAATTACCATGTTAAGCCTTATATTTTATATGAGTCCACAGAACAGAGAGTATGTTTACAAATTATACTGATGCTAAAATCTTTTTATTTTATATATATTATCAAATATCTTACCTCTAAAACTTAACACAAACAGAAGTCTTATGTTGAAGTTGTCAGTCTGTTAACTGCGAAATAACGAGCACCAAGTTCATAAACTTTATTTAAAAAGATTGTACACACTATTACACACTTCAGATCACCTATTACATATCACAAATTATAAACACACGCGCACTATAAACGAAAATTTAACTTTTATCTACTGAATAGGGCATGTCCACGTGACGTCACAAACTATTTTGACAAGACT
>CAJUYH010009929.1:0-13015 GCA_910591685.1 Galerucella tenella
TTCGTCGAGCCTCTATTGAATTCAACATACCACGTAAGACCTTAGAATGTAGAATTAAAACCGGAAATTCTCAAAAGGGAAGTATGGGCCCTAGCAGCGTCTTTGGAAGAGATCATGAAGATCGACTATCACGACATGTACTGTGTATGCAAAAACGAGGTTTTCCATTAACCAGAGACGACATCAGGACCATCGCTTATCAATTCGCAGAACAGCTAAGAATTAAACACAAGTTTAATAATGAAATTGGAAAAGCTGGTTACGACTGGCTTACTTTGTTTCTAAGCCGTCATCCAGAAATTAGTATTCGTAAATCAGAAGGTGTCTCCATAGCTAGAGCAACAGCTATGAACCGAAAGGAAGTGGGAGATTATTTTGATTTACTTGAAACAACTATGGAACAGAACTCTTTATTTGATAAACCTGCAAACGTATTTAATATCGATGAAACGGGTCTCCAACTCAACAGTAGACCAGGCGAAGTGCTTGCCAGAAAGGGGTCCAAGGCTGTGTCGACGGTAACATCCACCGGAAAGGGAGAAACAGTCAGCTTGGTAGTGTGTTGCAATGCTGAGGGTAACTTTTTACCGCCTGCGGTTATAATGAAGGGAAAAAATAAAAAACAAGAGTGGGAGGATGATCTGCCACCGGGATCTATGTTGTTTATGGCACAAAAATCTGCCTACATCAACGCCACCATTTTTCTTCAGTGGATGCGTGAACATTTTGTACCTAGAAAACCTCAAGGAAAAGTCCTATTAGTGCTTGACGGACATGCTTCTTATGTAAATTCAGTCGAAATGTTGGAGTTTGCAGAATCTAATGACATCATCATATTATGCTTGCCCAGCCATACCACACATTATCTTCAGCCTTTGGACAGCAGCTTTTTTAAGTCGTTAAAAGCGCATTTTTATGAATCGTGTCGTTTATGGCTCAGAAATCATGTTGGACGGCGTATTACCAGATACCAATTTGGTGAGCTTCTGAGTGTAAGTTGGGGAAAGGCGGCTACTATACAAAATGGTTCGTCTGGCTTTAAAGCGACGGGAATTCTGCCTTTCAATCGCAATATTATACCGGATTATGCTTTTTGTGTTGAAAAAACCTCTCCGGCAAAAACTGTAAACTCATCGCCTCAAAAACCAACAGAGATTACAAACCAACCAAACGGTAACTTGGAAGCACAGCCATCAACTTCTAAAACCATAAATAACAAAATAACTCCCTCGAAAATATTGTCCGACTTGTCGCCATCTGCTCCAGAAAAAATAAATAAAGTTAGAAAACGAGCTAAGCAAGTAGCGACTATTTTAACTTCTCCAGAACATCTGAACAATCGCAAAGAGAAAGACAGAAAGTCCAAAGAAAAAGAAAAAAAGGCTGAAGACAAAAAGGCTGCAAAGAAAGATAAAAAGGTATTCAAGGCAATAAAGAGAAGAAAAAAGGAGTTTTCAAGCAGTGAAGAAGATGAAGAAGTAATTTTAGAAAGTGACGAAAGTGAAACCGAGGATTTTGGTGAAAATGTGTGCGTCGGGTGTGGGGAAGACTATACACAGACAAAAAGTAAGGTAGACTGGATTAAATGCATACACTGTAACATGTGGTTACACGAAGACTGCACGTCTTGCGGCGTCAAAAGTGTGGAAAACTTGACAAAAAGGGCAAAAAACACTCAATCACTGAGCATACCTTTAATTAATTTTTTTATGGCCATCACTCCCGGAAGGCAAGGGAGAGATGGCCATGCCACTCATTTTCAAATTTTTTTTTTTTAAAGTTTATACCTAGTTTTTCATCAGAATTGACCAAATTATGTTATACTAGTACTATTACGTCTTTACTTTAGCAATAAATATTCTGCAGAAAAAAAAATTTTGTGTGCGTTTTTAACCGTTAGAAAAACTATGGCCATCTATCCCGGACTTACCCTACACCGATGCAAGTGACAGAGAAAACAGTGAAACTATAGGAATATACATCTACAAAAACGGAAGGAACACAGATACACATAACATTAACTACACCATCAACAAAGTAGAACGCAACAACGCCGGGATCAAAAAAGCGGACAGACTCACAAAACTGACGACAGACAAAACAATGACGGTCAAAACTAAACAAGACATCATAATAGAAAGAGATAAACTACAGATAGACAAATGGCAACACAAATGGGACAACTCATTGACGGGCAGGAAAACATACAGTATAATAAACATAATTAGTCACAGGACACGGCAACATGAACGAGTACTACAAAAGATTTAACCTGATACAGACTGACGGAACCTGCACGCATTGCGACGACACTGAGGACCAGGAACATATAATCCAAAACTGCAACTTGCCACAGAGACAGACAGCTCGACGAATACTAATCGACAAACTAAAATTACAACAAAAGGACTACCCACCGACAAACGTAGACATGAAAGAAACTTTGACAATAGAAATGATAAATGACTGGGGAAACAACATGATCCTCGACGACACTGACGATTAAAAAATTAAATAAAAAAAAAACAACCTCCTAAGCAAACAAGCATTCGAATACCAAATCATAATAACAACAACTCTTAAACTTAGTCACTGTGCTGTTCGTCAAAACACTTTACCTATCAACATAGAACGGAGTCGTGGATGTGGAGACCACCACCTGAGACATGTTTGCCTTGACGGGATTTGAGAGCCACGGCTCTCCTTCGGTGTCTCCGGGGATGGACTCCCGTACCGCATTCTCCGCGATTTGCAGACCTAACCGAAGCTGGATAAGCCAGGGGGTACTGCAACTCGCGGTGTGTTTTGTGACCACGGCTCAACACCGATAAGTATTTATGAAGTTATAATTACAGATCTGGAACAAGGGCGTAGATCAGAGAGGCCGTCACTTGGGACATGTTTGCCAAGACGGGATTCGAGAGCCACGGCTCTCCTTCGGTGTCTCCGGTGACGTGAGCTCACACCGCATCCTCCGTGAGTCGCGGACCTAACCGAAGCTGCATAAGCCAGGGAGTACTGCGACTCGTGGTGTATTTGCGATCACGCCCCCTTGGATTGGGTTAGCTGACCTTGAACCTACAACTTGATTATCATGGTGTATGATTGCGGTTATCTATATTTACCTATTTTTTATTTTTTCTCCACCTCTCATCTTTGTACATAATTACTAATCACTCTGCTTTATTTGAACCTTTATATATTATGTATCTACTTGTATTTGGGCTATAGGCATATGTTTATCAAAATTTATATATTTATGTTTCTTCTCTTTGTATATAAATATTTATCACTTTTCTTTTTATTTTGTATACCTTCTTTATACTATTATGGCTATATGCACATGACTATATTTAGTTATTTATCTTTGGGCTCTGTAAATTAATATTTTTCATTCCGCAACTAACACTACATTTTTTTGCTCTTTTGTTTTTCATTGTTATTGTATGATTAATGGTAATTAATAAAGGACAACTCTTCTCTCCCGCAAATTTTTGGAGTGCGGCTGATGATGGGATGGTGTTCTACTTTGCAGTGGATTGGCTAAATAGCGCGTAGTCCCAGGTCATATGCCGAAAGGTAGGTGGACCATTGCACTATGGTTTGGTCCCAGCGCTCCCTGAGGTGAGTTGGAACCGAATCCAGGAGCATAAATGTTTCTTTCTCTGTCCCTACCTTGCCACTTTTGATTCGGACGTTGATGCGAACGGATATCGATAGCGCACACAGTTGGCGCAACGTGATATTGTAGTGCAGTGCTTAGTGCCCCAAAAGGTGTCCACTGTGTGGAGTCTCAAACAAGTTCCACGGAAGCCCTGAGGAGCCCAAAGTACAATGCCGTTTACCGGACGGAGCTACGACACTCCAAACCGGAGATTTGGGCCTCTAAACCAAGCAGAGTATTAGGAGCACAGAAGATCGAGGAGGTAAATTATTTCTAATTTCTGGACTTAAAAAAGTTTTAATACTTACGGACTTAAAAAATTTTCAACTTCAGTTTTACGGACTTGGAATATTTTTACATCTGCCATAAGACACTTAGTGAAATTAACTTAGTTAGGGAAATTTTTAGTGTTGTAGTTAGACTTAAAAAATTTTTCGTATAAATTTAGAAAATTTAGTGGACAAAAGTAATAATTAGTTTTAGTAAGTTTTTTAAAAGTGTACATATATTTAGGCGTGAAGATATAATACAAACTCAAAATTTATTTCTAACACTAAGTTATAACGTAACTTGTAAACGATAAGTGATAGACTCACCAAACTCGAGTTTCCCAATGAATTTTTTCGACTTTGAGGTGCCTCCGCCAACTTTTTATAGCGCCTCCACTAAATATTGGGCGCACCCACCATTTCAGGCGCATTCACCAAAAAGTGTTTTTGGCCATATTGGCGAAACTAAAGGCCCTAGAGGCCTGAATTTTTGCAGATATGGAGAAAGACCCCTTCCAACCAAGACAGTCTCTGGGAAGATCGCCTCCTAAAAAGAGACTTAGCTCGCTGCCATACTTAGACACTAATAACGAAATAATGCTCGATTTTGAAGCACAACTACTACGAAAATCCTACCAACAAGAACGCGATCCAGAACTAAAGGAACATCTACCACAAATATACAAACAACAACGACGAACATATAAAAACAAAATAAAAACCACAAAGACCCAATCCATAAAAGACTTTTCTACGGTGACAGACCCTGACAACCCATAGGACAAAGCCTACAAAATATTTAGACTCAAGAAAAAAGACAGCGACACAGTGACAAGAATTAAAAAAGAAGACGGTACGTGGACGCAAGACAGAATAGGCACAATAAATCACCTACACAAACAATATTTCCCAAATGACGATCACACCCAGGATACAAACATACAAAACAAATAAGGTTATCACAACGAGAACCGGACAACAACGAAGGCGACGCAGCAATAACGTCGACAGAAATAGCTATAACGCTACATGACATGCAAAAAAAAGCGACAGCACAGGACGGATTGACCAAAGAATTGGTAGAACTAATACATGACATACAACCCGACATATTAACGACGCTTTACAATGACTGCCCAAACACTGGAAAATTCCCTGGGATCTGGAAGGAGGCAGATATGGTCTGGCTAACCAAACCATCGGGACGCAAAAAACCCATCTGTCTTCTTCCAACCCTGGGGAAGCTACTAGACAAAATCACTGCACGAAGACTGACACATCACTTAGAAAAACAAGCACAATTGGACAACAGACAATACGGATTCGGGGAGGGAAGAAAGACAATCGACGCAGTAAGTAACGTAATAGACAAAATCAATGACAATAAACGACAAAAAGGACATACACTGATAATAACGCTAGACTTGAAAAATGCCTTCAACACGGCATGGCAACCATCGATTTCGAAAATCTTAGACCACACCAACACGCCAAGAAACATACGACAACTATGTATAGACTTCCTACGAGACAGGACGATACAGACAGAAGACATTCGACAAAAGACCGAACGGGGATGCCCACAAGGCTCAAGTCTAGGACCAATACTATGGTTAACGGTCATGGAGGACAACAGACAAATACAAGCTTTTGCGGACGACCAAATACTCATACTAACAGGACACTCACTCGCACAATTACAGACGACATGAGACGAAACATGGACACTCTGAAAAACATGGGCAGAAAAGAACAAACTGACGTACAATAATGACAAAACAAAAGCACTATTCATACCGTACAAGACATCAAGACCTCCAAGACTTAAACAGGACGACGGAACTATACACCCGGACAATACAATATACTATTTAGGAATAACGATTGACACAGGACTGAACTGGATAGCACACGTGAAGAAAACAAGACAAAAAACAAAAGACATTGCTAACAAACTTATAGGCATCACAGGGAGAACATGGGGAAGACGACCGGACATCATCAGACATATTTACATAAACGCTATCAAACCTATGATATTATACGGAGCATAAATATGGGGACTTAGACACAATGACACAAGAATACGTAAACAGTTACAAGCAACAGAAAGACCATACCTACTGACAATTACAAAAGCTTACAAAACGGCACCAACGGCAGCACTAAACGTACTAACAGGAACGACACCACTACAAGCGGACGCGAAAGCCCTTTACGACACCTACAGGCACATGAAAAACAACTTACAATAATACAAAACGACAACCATAGACAAAAGTCATCCGACAAAAAGAAAACTAACATTCAGCAACACAGATACAGACATTAACATCTACACGGACGCCAGCATAACAGACACAAGTAAGACAATAGGTATCACAACCACAGACGGACAGACATGGACAGACCATAAAATAAAAGTAACTACAGACATTAACTCACTAGAAACACTTGCAATAAAAAAGGGACTTGATAAAATAAGAGACATATCTAATGTAAGACACAAAACAATTACAATAAATACAGACTCGATGAATGCCATAATGACACTCAAAAACTACAAATCCAGACACAAGTTGATAACGGACATACAACGAACAACAGAACTGCTACAATTAACCCTGGAAGTACAAATACAGTTCAACAGACAAAACAGGACACACATAGGCATACAACGAGCATATAGACTAGCAACAGAAGCACATCGACTCGCCGACACAGACATAACGTACGACAATGAAAAGCTACTAAACAAACGAAGACAGCGCAATGCAACAGAAGAATGGCAAACACTCTGGGACACGGACAGCAAAGGACGGAAAACATACAACAGAATAAGACAGTTCGACACCACTATGCGTACTTTACATGGAAAACAACACAGCTACTAACCGGGCACGGACATATAGGAGACTACTACAGACGCTTCAACTTACGAGATTATGACGTATATTGTGACATAGACGACACAGCCGACACATTGGACCACATGGTGAATGAATGTACAGACCAGCTACGACTACACGCTAGACAAGCACTACAAACGTACCTTACAGACAAAGGACAGGACTACCCACCTACAGACATCGACATCAGGGACAAGGACCTCGTAGCAGCTACAAATGAATGGGGCGAAGGTACAATAAAGGACGACGATGACGAAGACTGACAGGTGCTCCTCACAATAAAATATTGTATGTTAAAGTTAGAGTTTGTAATTAAAATAAATAAAGAAAAAATAAATAAATAAAATAGATTGAAAAACAAAAAAAACATAAAGGTCTTCCCCGCTGATTTTTGGGAGAGTGGAGTTGGGATGACGTTCGTTTGACAGTGGTTCCTATAGATGGTGGAGAACAAGCCCAATGCCTAACGGTAGGAGGGCAGGCATTCATGCCAAAACACCAAACATGTCCCTACCCGATTGTCCATTGAACATTCGAAGTGAATAGACGTTCGTTACATTCCGATAGTCAAGTAGTGAAGTGCTCAGTGCCCCAAAAGGTGTCTAGTGTGCGAAGTCCCAAACAACCTCCACGTAAGCCCTGAAGAGCCCTGAGAATAACGCCGTTTACCGCACGGTGCTACGACGCTCTAAACCGGATATATAGGCCGTTAAGTAAAATAAGGTATTAGAAGCACAGAAGATTAAGAAGTAATTAAGAAGCAATTTACGGACTTGGAATATTTTCGATACTCTCAGTTTTATATATATAATCTTAAATCCCTTCTACCACTTAGTGGTGTAGGGTGTGTTGCAGCTATTCTGTCGTCACGAAATTTTTCCACTCTTTCCTATTTTGAGCTAAGTCTTTCGCTTCTATCCAGCTTCTTCTTCTTTTATCCAGTAATCCAGCTATTACCTTATCCCAAGTTTTTCTTGGTCTGCCCCTTTTTTTATTTTTCGCTTTCCATATTCTCTTCACTGGTCTCCATTCATCCATACGTTGTAAATGTCCCCACCATTGTAGTTGTCTTTCTTCTACAAATTCTAATGTTGATTGTATACCCAGGTCTTTTCTGATATCTATGTTTTTCATTCTATCCTCTTTTGTTACACCTCTTACTCTTCTCAAATATTTCATCTCTGTCGCCTGTATTTTACTTTTTTGCTGTCCTGTTAACACCCATGTTTCACATCCATATGTAAGTATTGGTCGATATATTGTTTTGAATACTTTTAATTTCGTTTCTTTAGATATTTCTTTTTTGTTGATAAATTTTGTATTCATGGCATAGTATAGTTTGTTAGTTTTAACTATTCCATTATTAATCTCAGTTTTACGGACTTAAAATTTTTACTTTTATCATAAGACACTAAGTGAAATTAGGTTAGGAAATTACGGACTGAGAATATTTTCGATATTCTCAGTTTTACGGAAAATTTTTACTTTTTTTTCAAGACACTAATGGCCGTTTGCACCAACATTCACAAGAACGGAAGGACGTTTTATTAACAGGTGGCCCCCCCCCACAAAGAAAAGCGCCGATATTGAGGACGATCTCCTTCTATCAATAGTGGATCCATTGACAATACTTGGTGGATCAAGTATTTATAAGTATAAATCAGATGATTATATTTTTGAATTTGAAAATGTTGATGAACATAACAAAAGAGAACAAGTGCATAAATTATATATCTCACATTCCATTTCCATTTGTATTTCAATAAGTATTAATTTGATTATTAACCCTTAACTACTATCCCCGGGTCAATATGACCCAATGATCTGTCGATACACGTGATTTCAGGCGAATCAGAGGAGTGGGGACGGCATGCGGCGAGATATGCTCTAGCTAGCGACGACTGATTTCAGCCTTATGAGTGCAGAGTAGAAAGATTGTCGCTTTGGTATATTTTTCAGCGCTAGTGGGTCAAATTGACCCGTGGATAGTTTTAAGGTAAGTTTTTTTTGTGTTAACCTACATGCTTTTTATGGGATTTAGAGCCAAAATCAAGGTAGTATACTTAGTCTCGGTATTTATTTTTATAGAATATGGAAAACAAACCACTAAGCAATTATGATTTATTGCAAATTGTTGAAAATGATGAATTTTGGGTGGATATGGAAAAGGAAAAAAACACGAAAGGCGATTTGGACGTTGCATCATCAAGTACCGCAACTGACAGGGAAGAGAGACGTATTGCCTGCAATAAAATTTTGAACAAAGGCGACGAAAGCGATCCAGATGAGAGCGATGCTGAAGAGTTAAGCGAACACGACTCTGAGAGTGAAGTTGAATGGGACAAAAATGATGACGAAATTGATTCTTCCGAAAGTTCATCGGAGGACGAACATGAAAATACCCAAACATTAGGGGAAATTCCATCGTGGTACGCAAAAGATAAAACCAAGTGGTCGAAAACGGCACCAACAAGGGGAAAAACAAAACAGCACACTATTATAAAAGTGCTTCCTGGTTTGAAAGGTCCAGCTCGTCTAGATCCGCTGGCAAATGGCAATCTTTCACATGATTTTAAATGTACCGGGGATCAACAGCAGAGTATTATATCAATTTGCTACTGATGGAAAAACAATTTCAAGACTGGACTTCCTCAAAGCACTGGGTCGTAACCTATGTGAGCCCCATATGAAGAGGCGTATTTTCAACAATAAAATACCACGCAAGCTGAGAGATTTAACAGCTGATATACTTGGGGTAATCATAGAAGTTCAAGAGGTCCCTCAGCAGCATAAATCAGCATTTAAACGGAAGAGATGTAGAGGTAATGGATTTTGATATGAGCCCTGCGTGATTCCGTCGCAGTATACCAGATTGCTTTCGAAAGAAATGTTACTAACCATCCTAATAAGTTCAGCGCTTCAATTTCATTCTTTGACTGTCCTCCGTTCAGGTTGTTTCGACTCCGAATCAATTAATAGTGCAGTACATTTTGTTTCCTCTTTAGTTCCTTGTAGTTTAGTTAAGATTTTTGTAGACAATGATTTGTGAAAATATTTTGTTTAGTGAATTAATTTACTTGACAGTAAGGTATGTATTAATTTATTTTATTACATGCTTAAAATTAAAAGTTTGATTTTTGGCTTGTTATTACCTCATCAAAAAGAATGTTATTTTTACATTGGACATTAGGCAGAAATTTTTTTTAATTGATGCATATGTAAAACTTGAAACTATAGTTTATATTCATATATCTTTATTTTGTGTATTAATTGATCTTTTGTTCTAGAATAAACTTGGAAACATGAGTGGTTCCAAAAAAATTATACATAGCCAAGGTCGACAAATAATATACAGTGTATATAAATTTATGAAGGCAGAAAAAGAACAGAAAGACCTAGATATCCCTCTGTTCAATTTGAATGAAAGAGTAGCTAAAGCTTGTGATGTTCCTAAGGCCACAGTGAAACGTATTGTGAGCGAAGCTAATAAAAAATCGCCTGGTGAACGCTTCAAATCACCTAGGAAAAGCGTCAACAAACCTTCAACTTCCAAAGGATCCGTTAATGGATTTGAGGAAGAAATAATTCGAAGAATTATTTATTCTTATAGTGCTATTCATAAAAGAAGGCCTACCATGAAAAGAATTTTTAAAGAAGTAAGAAATGAAGAAGGGGTGAACTTTACTGGTAAAATTGATAGTTTCAGAAAATTGGTTAAAAGAATGGGATTTAGATGGAGAAAAACTGAAGATAAAAGGAAAGTTTTAATGGAGACATATGACATTAAAGCTAAAAGAACTGAATACTTAAGAAAGTTAATTCAATACAAAGAAGATGGACGGCCGATTGTATACTGTGATGAAACCTATATCCACAGTTCACATACCGCACCAAAAGCATGGGACGATGGTACAAAGGAGTGTTTAAAATCACCCGTAGCTAAAGGTAAACGGCTAATTATTTTACATGCTGGAGGTGAAGCAGGATTCGTACCCGAGGCACTTACAATTTTTAAATCGGGAATGAAAACCGGAGACTATCATGATGAAATGAATAATACAAATTTTGTCAAATGGTTGAAAGAAAAAGTCATTCCTAATGCACCGAAAAAGTGCGTCTTAATATTAGACAATGCCTCATATCATAACACACTCCTAGAACCCATTCCAAATTTTTCATGGAAAAAAGATGCAATGCTGAAGTGGCTTGCTGAAAGAAATATATTCTTTCCTGAAAAATCAACTAAAGCAGAACGATTCACAATTATAAAAATCCACAGGCCAGTTTCTAAAAGATATGTAATAGACCAAATTCTATCAGAACATGACATTTTAACATTGCGTCTACCACCCTATCATCCAGAGCTAAACCCAATAGAAAAAATTTGGGCATTGGTGAAGAACGAAGTAGCTGCCTGCAACATAACTTTTAAAATGGATGATGTATGGAAGTTAACGGAGAAAAAATTTAGTGAGGTAACGGTAGAAAACTGGAAAAACATTTGCGCCAATGTAATAAAAGTTGAAAACGACTATATGAAAGGAGAACATGTCATGGATCGAGTGGCGGATTTAGTAATAAACGTAGGAGAGGATAGCCACAGTGAAAGTGAATTTTCGGATGATGAAGACGATGACGACTTAAGTTGCGAGCCACTCGCTAAATTATAAATATTTTGACGAATAAAAGTTTCACATTAAAATATCAATTAACTGATTACTTTATAATTATATATCATTAGTTAAACACTCTGTATTGGTTTGATTTTATTTATCTCTAGACATTAACGCAATTTTTATGACCTATAATAAATGTAATTCCGTTGAGTATGTATCATGTTTTAAATTGTATTTTACAATAAAATTATAATGTTATTTTCAACATACTTCGCCTGGGCTATAAGAATACAATCAACCGAAGCGGACTTTTTCAGTTTTCCATTTACGAATTTATTGCATTGCTGCCTTTTATATCTACGCAACTATTTACAAGGTTAGGGCTCATCTCAAAATCCATTACCTCTACCTACTTTTTGCCCCACAAAAAAAGATCGCAAGACTAACACTTTTTGCGATTCCTGCAAATTACCGGTGTGTCAGCAATGTTGTAAAAAAATTTGTCCAAATTGTATTTAAATTTGTTTTACTATTTATCATGTAACGAGTTATTTTTCTGGACCAATGTTGAATTTATTTTATTTAGTTTTCTATTAGTTTTAAGTTTAAAGTTTTATATATAACTCGTTACTTCATCCTCGACTTCAATTTCTGATTTGCCTAATTATTTATTAGTTTTAGTAATTTAGGATACACATATTTACTTTTACTTATTAATTGCAATGCTCCAAAAATTTCATGACGAGAGGACGTCCGGTATATAAAGTATTTTATTTAAAACGAAAGCCATTCAGTACAGTTGAAACTTTTTGTTGTAAGTTAATTAGTATCACCGATAATGCCAAAAATTGTAGGTGGGAATGGAAAATATAAATTTCAAAACTCGATCATTTTTGGATCTCTCTTGCTCTTCTTCTTCTGCGAAGACTTCTAGTGATATTTATTGTTCTGCTGTGTGTTGAATACCGATTTTGGTTAAGTTTTTTTTTCTTTTGCCGGTTTAATTAATTTAGTAAATATTTTAAGTTTGAGAAACGTTTAGTAGCCGACCGTCCGAAATTTTTGGAGTAGGTAAGAAAAGAAATCGGTAGTATTAAATTATAGGGTACAGTATTTTGTTCCGTTTACCATACAAAAATTGATTTCCGCTATCCGTGTAAAGTTTTGAATTGTTGAAAATTTAGTATCGACTTATTTTGAGATATTTTTTTTATTGACAATAATTACTTGTTTGCAAGCTTTTTATCAGTGCTTCCTTTTAGTAAACATATTTTTTTTCAGTATTAGTTGAACGCTTAATACACGATACCATTTATATTGAATATTGAATTTTATTTTTGGATTTAAACTTTCATACCTGTTGTCCTATCCCAAATTACCTGAATACATTATAAATTTTGACCGAATCTTTGAAATTCAAAACTGATCATGGGGCAGATAAGAGGCTGTTGCCACAAGCTGTCCAACTTTCAGCCGAGTGTAATTTTCATTTTCTCAAATAATTTTCTTCACTATATAGCTTAGTGTTCCGAAACTTTGAAATTTAAAAAACTGATC
>CAJUYH010009930.1:0-13014 GCA_910591685.1 Galerucella tenella
CATGACCGACTCACGCAAAAACCTCTATGCAGTGTAACAGTTTGAGTTTGCGGTTATTCCGTCTGAACAAAACGTTTATTCCCTTAAAGCAAAATAATTTTCCCCACATAAATCTACGAAATCCAACCGCTTAACTTTCGACTTTAAACTTCCGTGAGGTCTTAAATCAGATCAAATTATTTTACGAAAACAGGAAATCTAGGTAGTAGTTTCACAGCTAGTTCTATGCATGGAGAGATGACTTTTAAATTCTAACCACTTCTACACTAAATCACTAAGTTTTGGATGATATTCTTCTCCTTGCATTGTTCTCACAGACATATCAAAGATAAATGCGTTTTTATATCTACTTTTTAGTTTCCCAGGAAAACTTTTTCGAGTAAATTAATTACTATTAGTACGTAGGCCAAGGCTGTATTATTTCAGCCAAAATATTGTTGTGGGAAAAGCTACAGATTGTGAATCCATCACAACACCTACCAGAGACCAAGTAACAATCAAGACAATGTTTTTCACCGAGTGAAGGTACACAAAACAACGCCAAAGTGGGACTATCGGCTGTGGTATTAGTTTGTTGTGCTTTTGAACATATTCTTCATCGATCCAAAGTAAAAGCTGTGCTGTTGAAAATAAAACTAATATGAGTTATGTGAGCTTCTAGAAACCTATCCATCACGAACTCCGGAGATCTGTTGTGTAAGCTCTGAGGCTAAGCCAGAGTTCCTTGTCTGAACCTCTCCCTTTCACTAGATTCTATAAGCCAGACCTCAGATTCTACATATATTGGCAGGGTTATGAATTTTCCTTCCTATTCTCGAAAATTTCAGCCTATTAACTATGCAGAGGTTTTCCCGTATTCTTGCAAGATTAGTCCATAATTGTGTATCAATCCGAAGTTGGTCATATGTTTGTTGAGTCTACAGTGCCATGTCAGGAGCCCAACCAATATTCCCATTTTGTTCTTCGTAGGTACTAAATGAATTTAACAAATGGTTCTTTGATAATGTCTTTTTTTGTCTGTCTTGTTTCACCATTCTCAAGACTGATTTTTCATTCAGCTACTTGTTTCTCACAGCGCTTTTTCTATAACTCAGAAACGCTTTGGACCAATATAAGCACATCGTGCTGCTGACCGGGCTAGTTAATATGCCTGGTATCAAAGCTGCTATAGTCTTATTTGATCGTAAAGCAGTTGCAGGGTTTCTACCAATGTCTGTTGGAGTATGGTGCAATTATATTTCACTCCTTAAACTCTCATGCACAGTGCTGTATAAAACAGTGAGACTCTTATCTTTGGATTGGCCAGTGTATACATTCCTGCTTCTACACATTCCTCGTTTTTGAGGTATCTGTGTAGCAAGCCATTTCACTAATTATTGGAGATCCTCCTTCATATGCCTCCATGTCTGTTGGGAATGTGCTGTAGGCCCAGTAGGCAAACATCTATGAATTGAGCTTAGAATTGCAATATAATCTTCACATTCAGCAACCTGCTTGTTTGTAATGCACTCAGAATTCGTCGTTTGGAGGTATCTTAACCGATGTGGTGAAAGTGTTATGAAAATTGGATCAAACAAATGTGAAATTGTCTTGAGCTCCATGGAAAATGACTCAAAAGACTTTTTTGATGGTGAGTTTTAAAAATAATGCGTACTATGTCACATTATGTTTTTCTTTCCAAAAAAAAAACAATGGAAGAAATAATAAACTGTGTATGAAATCGATAAACCGGATTCAGAAATATAAAAATAACGATAACGGTCACATCACGAAAACGGCTCCGTTTGGTATCAGCTGGTAGTCACAACTAGGCGAGATATATGTCGGCACCATTACAAAATTATTATAAGGCA
The DNA here is from genome assembly GCA_910591685.1 of Galerucella tenella. Taxonomy (NCBI): domain Eukaryota; kingdom Metazoa; phylum Arthropoda; class Insecta; order Coleoptera; family Chrysomelidae; genus Galerucella; species Galerucella tenella. The sequence continues at coordinate 1,854 of CAJUYH010009930.1, forward strand.
CTTTATGGGGCAACATGGACGAAACGTTGTGTCGGTAACTGAATCTGTAACGTGAGTGTCAATCATACTTCAAATTCAAACTATACGTTTGTTTTCGTTCGTTCGTTTTCTCATTTCTTTGTTTGTTGAAAGTTTTTGGGAATTATAATATATCATATACAGTATCATTACAATTTCCTGTAATATTGTCGTTTTTAATAGAGCGCGTTACCAATAAATATCGCAGAATAATAATTATTTTGACGTTTTATACCTTTTGAAAAATAATTTTCAAAGACATTGACCGTTCAACTGAAAAGCAAAAGTTACTTTCCTGACTATAGACCCCGACGGATATTGAATTACACTTCAAAGGCAAACGGAGTTGATATATCTACAAAATATTTAACACCAGCCATTCTGGTTTTCAATTAGAAGGGACGACATAACTAGATTGGTTTCGGCGTATTTGTGCCTCATCAGTACAAGGTATATGTTCTCCGTCCCCGTGCTCAAAGCCTATATCTATAGGTATCATATAAAATATATAATAAATATGTACGTTGTTTTTTTACATCAACTTATTTTATAGTTATGGCTGGCTAGAAATAGGAGAAAAAACTATATGGATCAATAAAAAATAAATTAGGGGGTTAAAAAAATAGGAGACTAGGATATTGGGGAGATTCTGTGTAACATCATTGGGATAGACAAACATTCATTAATCGAACATAATTTCAAATTCATGTTTGGAGCCCTATTGCCAACACATAATCTATAACCTACTAGAGTTACAGATTACGAGAATTTTTCATTGACTCACCAAACTTTTCAGCTTTCAAATTTTAAATCGGTACTTAGACAAACTTGCCAAATGTTTATAGATTTACCAAAAAATATGAATAAAATATTACAATTAAAAAGAAACAAGAAGCTTGGGAGAGCAGTACGAAGCAGTTCAACTCTTCTGCTATTCTCTATCACTCCTCTCCTCCCTCGATAAAGAAGATAGATTTTCATCCATTATTGAGAAAAACTTATGGAGAAAGGCCCGTGGGGAGGAGTTATTTGATAATTTATTTCAAGTGAAAAAAGACTGGGAAAAGACTGGCAATAATTTTTAAATTTATTGGTATGGTAGTAATTATGAGTCCTTAGGAGAAACTGGGGCTGTAACCCAAAAATCCTAAGCTGGATGTACACTGCCATAGTGAGACCAATCATCACTTATGGAGCCATTGCGTGGAGTAGTAGAACTAGCCTATTGACGACGAGTGAAAACCTCTCCAAAATTCAAAGACTAGCCTGTATATGCATTACAGGAGCAATGAGAACATGCCCAACGGCAGCCATGGAAGTGATTCTCAAACCTCACCCCTTTACATATGGTGGTGGAAAGTGTTGCAGAAAGAACAAGATACAGACTAAGTAGAGAGGGAATCATTAAAAAAAACACCTCCTCACTTCTTAGAAATCAGACAACCTGGGACATGCCACAAGACGGTATGATGAAAAAGTAGAACTTTTCAAAGAAATTCGTTACGGAAATGAGCAACAAGAAGGAATGGGATCCAAATACCATTACCAGACTTGGAAAGAATGCCATTCAATGGTACACAGACGGCTCAAAAGCAATAGAAGGTACTGGGATAGGAGTGTTCGGGCCAGGAACCAAACACTCTGAAAGCTTTGGAAAAACCCCAAGTATCTTTCAAGCAGAAATCCATATAGAAAGTGCGCCCAGTTCAATATTGATAAAGGATACAGAAGACAAAGGATTATCATAATGTCGGATAGTCAAGCAGCCATTAAGGCACTGAGCTCTTGTGTAATCAGTTCCAAAATGGTGTGGGAATGCCTAGACAAACTCAATGAACTAGGCGAGAACAACATAGTCACCTTACTATGGATTCCAGGACACACTAGAATAGAAGGAAATGAAAAAGCAGATGAACTAGCAAAGAGGGGGACTGAAATACCTTTCTGGGGGCCTGAACCCTTGTGCGGAATCAGCCCCAATGTAATATTGGAAGAAATAAGTAAAGCCGAGATAAAGAGAAGATCTGACCATTGGAAAGATCTAGTAGGGCTTATACAATCAAAGACTCTTCTGGGTGAATACAACCTGTTGAGATCAAAAGAATGCATAAGTCAAAGTAAAACAGCGCTAAGAGTTTCAACAGGGATCCTAACGGGACATTGTCGCCTGAATGGGCACCTGAAAAAGCTCAAAATAGTGGAGGAAGAAGAATGCAGATTTTGTGGAATGGAAGAAGAAACCTCCATCCACATACTTTCCAACTGCACAGCACTCCAGAATCCTAGAGCACAGCACCTGGGAGATTACTGGATAGAAGAGGAACATTTGCCTAAGTTGAAGCCTGCACACATCCTAAAATTCCTCCGGGAAATAGGACTAAAGGAACTACTAGTTTCTGAGACTCTCCTCAGAAACTGAGTAGAAGTAAGGGGGCACAATAGATCTTTTAGGTCTCAGTGAATGTCACCCCAAAAAACACACATACATACATACATGTGTCCTTATTGTAGATACGGTTCTATTAAATCAATTAACATTCTGGACATTTTCTTCGACAAGCGAACACGAATTTTAAATAAATTAGTGGGTACTTGCAGGAATCACTTAAGTCCCTAATGGTGTAATCCAAATTCTACCCCAGAATAATTTATATGAACATGGTTAATTTAAACTAAGTATTCATATCCTTCTTCACTTTTCTTAGTTTGCAATTCCTCAATCAAAGCTTCGCGAACTACATCTGCATGCGCCATTTTTGTTACCGTTATTATTCACAATCACACTTCAACATCCCTTTGAAAATAATAGTTTTAACAGGCTATTTTAAAGGAATCATTTAAAATTTTAACGGAAATGTGGTTAGCGAATATCCATATCCTAACCCCGGTTATAGTTATTTAACCAACAAGTGTATTAATGAGGGACATTAACAATCGAGATAATTTTAATGCACGAGCAGAGCGAGTGCGTTAAGGGGAATCTATCGGCAGCGATTTGAAAATATCGAAGTATTTTTGGCAAAGAATTTGAAGGTAATGGATGTATTGAAAATTAAGAAAAAATTATATCATGTAGATTAATGTTGAACTTAGAGTTCTCGTCGAATAAAAACTTTGAAGTGCTAACCAAATTTTGTTGAAAAAAATACGAATCATGAGGTAATTACACATATTAAGCAAAGTTTGAGCCCTTGTAAAGAATTAAATATGGATTAAATGGAAAAACTAATTGATAAGAAGTCTAATTTGAAGCTTTATGAATACTATATAAAAATCTCAGAATCCTCAAATTACTTATGACCGCACAATTCCTTATTGAAATTCGTTTGCTACCACTAAAATATCGGATAAAAATCCATCTCTCGCTTCTCTATCCTTCTATGACTGACATTGTCTCCCTGCTTCGGTAGTCGCGTGCCATTCCATTGTTGATAGAACGCTCGCCGGTCTCCCAGTTCAGTACTGACGAAGCTTATAGAGTAGTACGTGAACCAAAATCCGCTTGGACCGCTTGGCTACCTACATGTTGCGGAGCTTTCATATTTCTAATAAAATTTTCGTTATGTGAACTTAAACGTGAGGACGTAGGGCAACAAAAAAATATACAAAGCATAATTGTGCAAGGTCGAATTTGGTAAATGCCCCTTAATGTGCTACACCTTCACCTGTGCCTAAACCACAGATGTGCGTTGGGTTTCCTGCAGAAAATCGTTGAGTAATGTAGGTAAATCATGCATTAATGGGGGTCATTATTGTATGATCTTGTCTAATTTTGAGAACGTTGATAGCATATGTTGATAAACGGTTGACAGAAAAAATTTGTACAGCCTCTAAATTTTAGAGAAAGAGTTTCTATGTCGACTAAAACGAAGCCGTTGAACAAAAATTTGGATTCTGAATACCATGTAGCGTAAAACGGATCCGTTTCATCATAATTACGGCTGGTTATATTGATGGTTCCGTTATACAGAGAGAGCTGTCAAAAATAACGCATCGGAGCCGTTATATTTCAATCGAGTGTTCTGAAAACGAGTGTATATTATTTAAATCATTATTTTTATCGCGTACCATTTATTAAAGCAAACATACTTTTCATATGATGAAAACCATAACAGCAATAGTAAATTTTCAAGTAAAGGCTATTTCAGTATATAACAGTAACCTGAACTATAATAAAATAGGTGAAATAATCGTTGTGTTGCGTGTAAAACCGATGTATTTGTCGTAACCTGATCGAAATCACTTTTACATTTCACTTTATTACTGTCATTATCGTAAAAGTTTAGTTCAACGAGGATATGGACTAATAAGCACTTATAATCGAATAACATGCTGTTTAATGAGATATATGACCATCTTAGGACACATTAATTGAATATTAAATTGGTATATCTTTTGAGAAATGATAATATTCCAATATAAGTTTACTTGCTTGAAAAATTACACATTTTTGCCGATTATGCTTATAAAATGTATATCAGAGGAAATTCCCAAAAATGATTGGTTCTATAATTTTAAGAATATAAAATCATTCATGGTATATTCATAAATCTAGCAAAGCAATAAATCAATCATATTAGCCATATTCCATAAGTGTACCTAATTATAATTCAAGAGTTAACTGCTCTGATTCAAAATGTGTGCAATTCAGATTTATTGACAACGTTCATAACATTTATTTCAAGCTCACCTCACATCACTGACCTACCGTAATAACTTTAATTTTTCAATTTTTTAACCACTTAACAATAGGAAATATCATACATTCGTCCCGATACGGTTTAAAAATATTTGCTTAACACAGAAATAAATAAAGAAATAGAAAATTTGTTCGTAATAATATTTCAATACTTCTTGGAAGGATAATCCTGTAATGGTTTTGCAAGCGTCACGAATGTTTACAACTCTGTTGATTTTAAATTAACAATTTAATTTGAAAACAACAAATCAATAATCGGTAGAGATTGCTATCTTTTTGAATAAACTTTTTAAAAAGGTAGAACGTGTCGCGGGACACACTGTAGGAACCACAGTATATGAACCAACCAGTAGTATATCTCTCATAAATTTCATTCATAAATTGCCAGAGCTTTTAATAACCTTGAACGGATCGTTTTACGATTCACTTTACCATAGGCGTGGGTGCATACGTTTTAAAATGACTTGAACGTGTTAAATGTTTCTTCTTAAATATTGTAGAACAGTACACTGATGAGTTAATGAAACAATAGTCTCATACAAAATATTTATTGGTTTTTCCATATTAAAATTTTCATTTTGTTACGATTTTTAAAATCTTTATTGACAAATTTTAATGTGTAATATAGTCGTACCCTGAAAAAAAGTTTTATTAAATATTTTATTGGAAAATCAACACAAGGAAGTGAAAACTTTGTTGTTTGACTAATATTTATAAGTGATTCAACAATATTATATTCCGTAGCAACTTTCTCAAAATTCATTTGGAATAATGTTTCTAATAATGAGATGTATTGTTCAAAATTTTCATGCGGCATATTCAAGTTTCCAAAAGTATCCTTATTCGTATTTTCATATTAAGCTCTAAGGTATCAGTATAAAGACGAATCGTCTTAATTCTGATACGCTTGTGAATACTTCTCACATACGCTGCATGTATGAATTTCCGAACATTTTTCAATTAAATAACCACAAAATTGGAATTGGAATAGCCTTTTTTAAAAGAAGTTTTCTTTGATCATGTTGCATGATCATATCTGGTTCAAAATGAGCATCACATAAACGATGACTTCTATTGTATAGAGTTTCTATTTTTGGCATCAAGTCCTATCGCATGCTTCGAGCCAAACTTTAGCTCTGAAACAAAAACAACAAATTAAATCAATGCATGAAACTAAGGCTCATAAATGTAATATAAAGATAAAATAATAAAGTATTATACATTTCGTATGAAAATACAAATAGTTTCTCACCTTTCTGAATCCTTTGGAAAACGGTAAAATTTTTCATCACAATTATAATATTCATTGTTACATCCACGAACTACACACACACTACCCGATTTCTTCTTTTTAATGGAATCCATTGCAAAAAAATGCTTATAAACTATAAAAATAATACCAAAACCCCGTAAAAATATAAGCTGTAATAAATAATTTTATTCGCAAATTCACCACTGGCACTTTGGTTGGATCGCAGCACAGCACTGGCCGCCGGATTATATAGTCATCCGAACGACGTTGTAGGTCACAGAGTGCTTGGCAGTGTGACGTCACGAGATAACATACTGGTGGTAGGAACTTTAGTTCCTTTTAAGCAAAAATTATGTAATACATTTGACGATATAGATAAACGATTTGCATATTCTTTGGTGGATGAGTAGTAAGCATACCAGACTCTCACGCGGTAGACTCGGGTTCGATTCCCCGTGAGGAATTTTTTTTTCACTGTCAATTTTATTTTTAAATGATTATTCTGCTTGATATTAATAACGACAACAGGTAGACGTTTGAAATATTTAGCAGAATATTCATTATCATAGATAATGGTACGGTACCCTTCATGAGGGAGTCCGATTGGCAACATCTACTTATAACAGCATCGTACATTTAAAAAGGGAAACCGTAGCATTGTACAAATTGGACATTCAAGAACTGTACGTTTACCACAAAAAAATTAGTGGAAACATAAAATTGAATTGTTAAATTTTCAATTTGAAGTTATATTACAGTTTATAGAAATTTTTATTTTCTAGATTTTTTCTTAAGTGGGTCGTAGAAAAAGTATGCTGTTCGACTCGTGTGGATTGTCCATATCGCACTTGAACGATTGAGCACGACGCCGTAGGCTTTGTCCTCGTGCGATATGGCCAAAAATAAAAATTATCTAGTCCTAGTTTAATAATTTTGACGATTGCACGAAAAATGGTGTGTATGCTATGGCCGCGGAATTTTTTAACGACCTCAAGATTATCTTGCCTCGGTCGCAAGCGGCCTCGGCGGTAACTGTTCTTTCGGTACGTTAAAAAGCTATTTCGCGGCCTAGGCATACAAATAACTAGTTTTCATTGAAGTTACCTTTTTTCATGAAAAGTGTGCCATCATATGAACTCTTTTGTTAAAATAGCATACACCATTGAGATTCACGTTCGCAGGCTCAATATCGGATTTCGTTTTATGAATTGATGTAACAATGCCCAGCCTGCTACTATGCTACCATATTACATTTCGGGTGCCATCATATCGAAAATTAACAATTATAATCTTTGTTAAATTGTGACACTGTATTATTGCAACATGGCCAAAGGAGTTATTCACATAGAGAGTCTATATTCATATTATCATATGGATCTATCACAAACAGCAAAATATATATCCATCCACCCTCAAATCAGTAAAATTAAAAGAGGATGAAAAAGTTTAATCTACAACAGCAGCTTGAACTCAACTTTCATATAGCCGCTACAGTAAATTTGTGGTGGTCTCTAGCACCTCTAGTGGGTTTGGATTCAATTTAATTCGAATAAAAGTTGCTAAAATTGCCAGAGTGTCTGGGATGCCATCATATCTACATTTCCCCTATTCAATTCCAATTGAAACTTCCCCCAAATCCAATCTTATAAATGAACTTTTGTTAAACGTCCTTGACCTTCCCGTCAACTCTTGAAATCCTTTCATCCCTAAGTAAACAATACGTCCTAGTTAAGAATTCCTACATTCCGTCAGGGTTAAATAAAGGTTTCTTATTCGTCAAGGCTCTTTCATTATCCCAATATTCAAGAAGTTCGTAAGCCATTACGAGTATAATGGAACTTTTTTTATAAAATCAGAAAGAAAATTCGAAAGTATAAAACTATTTTCTTACAAACTTTCAGAAGCCTAACTTTACTTTCAGGGAAAATACATCATTGAGAATAAGTGCATTTTCATCGTGAACATTCTGTCAAAAAAGTACCAGGAATTTATTAATTAAAAGGATGTCAAATTCTTTTTACCCAAGTTGATACAACGTCCTTGAAGCTAACGCGTTGTTCGACCATCATTGTCATCCAGTTTGTTCTGTGCCCATTTTGTTAGTTGATGTACAAAGACACTGACTGAAATTTTGTATTGCACATGCAATTTATTTATTTAAAATCTCATTGTGCTATTTCTTGTCAGGCAGCTTCAGATTAGTTCAGTTCAGAAATGAATTTTTTTTGAGAAAAAAACAGATTTGAAGCACAATTCACTGCAGAAACTAAAAGGCAGAGAATATGTCTCCAAATACGTGTCTCTCCAAAGCTTACTGTTTCTGTTGGTGACAGTTTGCGAAGTTTTTATTGATAAGAGAATGTAAGCTTGGACAGCATTCTCCAGCCGAAGAATTAGAAAACTTTATGGAAGATTACGCTTACAATATAAAAACGGAAAGGTCTACAAAGGGTCAAGTATCAAAAGCAGCACCACGGCGCATATACTACAAGTACTATCAGGAATTTAAAATAAAATAGACCCCTTTACCGACATTGTTTTCAAATCAGCCCGTTTGGCGAAGGACTTAAAACGAAAACAGCTTTAAGGTAACCAAGAGAAAAGGAAACAAAGTTTGGAAGCCCTTACAACACAAGAATGATTGGGGATGGTGAAAATTCATGACCCCCCAAACAGCATAAATATTCCTAGTATCCACTTCCGAACGTGCCTGGCGAGGCAACCAAGCAGTATATTATTTCCCACCAAAATTAGACCTAGAAGATTATTTTACTGGACGTATCGAATACAAGTCCATATTTTCAAAGACCAAAAGACCACACAAGGAGGTGCAAAACCCTTAGCCAGAAGTAAACGATTGGTAAGAAGCAACACTAACAAAAATCTTCTATTTTTCAAATAATTGGAATTAAATAAATACCAATACAGATATAAAAATCACAAGTGATAAAATCACACGTCTCACGGCTATTCATTTTGTCGAAAAAGTCATTCGCGAAGTTGCCAAGCAACAACCTTTCGAAAATTTTGCCGGAAAATGTCATTCGCGAAGTTGCCAAGCAACAATCTTTCGAAAACTTTGCCGACAAAATTTTTCATCTTGTGATATTATATATAAAAATTCCACCGCTCTCATCTAAATTAATATTCACTCCCAATTTTCCCAAAAAATTACAGATAAGTATCGTTTTTTAACGTTTTTGTCATCTTCTCAGATGTCACTTCAATTCATTTTCCGGTATCTTATGTACATATTTTCACTCTTGGTATTGAAAATTGAAAAATGAACTATTTTTGTTGTTGATAATTGAGAATTTTGTTTAATATTCATAAGGGTATAATTTATAGAAGGCATTCCAAGAAAATACATCCACTGTATACGATATATTTCCTGTAATTTATTTATGAAGTTAAATCTTCTGTAATGCGGTATGTAAATGGATTTATTGTACGAACTCCTCGTCCGGCTGCAAACAAAAATATACAAACTGCATGCATTGTGACAAAAACTACTTTTCAGAAATTTTATTTATTTGCAACCTTTGTATAATTCATAAGCAAAAATTCTGGTATGCAAATGTTCAATTTTGAAGCATTGACATGGAGTACATTTGGTTGGCTTGAATTTTTGTCGCGTAAGACCTGTTACCATGCAGTGTCTCACCAACGCCGTTGTGATGTTGACTACAATAAAAAAACGAATTTAACATAAAGTGATGGTGAATAATGAGAAAACAATATTTTTTTAGTCATTTCAAGGAGACCATTAATATTCTAAGTGCTTCAAATGTTGAAATATAATGAAAACTCTTTCAATTCATCAATGGAATATTGGTGAATCCACTTTTTCCAAAATATACAAGGTTTTCAGTTGATCCATTGGATTTGGGCATCATATTATGTTGGCGACCAAAACTTTCCTGAAAACTCTTAACACTGTTCAACATACTGCCATTCGACTCTGTTTAGAAGTCTTCAGCTTCAGCCCAGCTGTGATCCTCTACCCTATAGCCAATAAACCTGGAATAAAACTTTCTGACAGGCAACTACCCGAAGAGCTACCACTTCTCGTAATTTGAATACCTACCACCCCACCTACTACTTCAACTACATGTTCAAATATCCCATACTTCCCCTGTCCGTCTTCCACATAGCACACCTGAATCCAAAACTCTATATTATGTTCACAGTTTAACAAGAAAGAAGCTTTGCCACGATCTCAGAAGAGAATCCAAGCCCTATAATATATTTCCAAGGGTATTCCTATTCCTTCCAATATTAAATTCGAGGTAATACCGCAAAAGCGTTCCTGCTCCCAAAAGTGTGCTTGCTTCAGTCTCCTTCTTTCTGCTATTACATTTCCTTCTATTCCAGTGTGTCCTGTAATTCGAAGTAAGGGAACTGATTACACAGCAGCTCAGTGCTTTGATGGCTGCTTGATTATATTCTTTGTCAGTTCCGTCCAGATCTGGTGTTCCATTATTTAGCAGATCCCGAATATATAATGAAGAGCTCAGTAGTTTGAGGTCATTTCGATCATGCAGAACGTATGACAATGATCGATTGTTTCTAACAGTCCCAAAATGTATGCGAAGGAATTCCTAGACTACTCCGACCAAAATGTGTCACTGTCACCATTACCAATCGGCTGTAGAAAGTTTAAAATATCAAATCTGCCTAACGCTATGTTCACATTACACAAAATCCAAAATGGATGGTCACCGCAGGCTCCGGCCACCACTATGTCAAATTTAACATTTAACTGATATAAGTAACTCGAATTCTACCATTCAATACTACGATACCTAAGAATTGATCTTATAAAACTGTAGAAAAATCATAAAGTTGTCATCATTATGATATTGATGTTTTAACTATTTTTTCTACTAACGTGCGGAAAGTGAATCTTTTCCGCACTAAAAAGCGTGCGGAAAGAGTCACTTTTCCGCACTAGTGCGGAAAGTAAATTTATTGACATTTGAGGAATATACTGACATTTGAATATTCAAAATATGTATTTTGTATATCCAAGTTTACCAAATGACTGAAAAATTAAGAAATTTATTAGAATTCTGCTATAATTTTCAATAAAGAGGAACGCGTACGCTTCAATAATTTTTTAATGGCTGGTATAAGCCTCATCAGATGATTGTCAAATAATAATAAATATCTGACATTTCTCATCTGTCACT
>CAJUYH010009931.1:0-13011 GCA_910591685.1 Galerucella tenella
TTTTTTTTACAAGTTTATCTTGAATTGATTTATATTTTTGTAATAAGGTTAATCCTGTTCAATATTAATTGTTTCACATTTTTTATAAGTTTTAATTAGTGTTATTTATTCATTTTCATCTAGGTATATAAGGCTATATCAGGAATCCAATTTGTAACTATCAGTAAACTTTTTAATTTTTAGTAAATTATCAAATTAAATGTTTGTTAGAGCATTTAGCCCAGAAAGTAGTTGTTCTGCTCAGTTAATCTGTCAGTAGTTTGGAAATAGTACTAGGAATTTTTTTTGAATACTTATATTTGTATTAATAATGTTTTGTTTTAAATATAAAGATGTTACTCTATTAATTATACTCTGTTGTTTTAATCAATCCTTCCTCATATATGGGTTGATAGAATAATCTAGCACTATCTGTAATATATTATAAAAACGTTACATAACTTAATAATTGTTAATAATAATAAAAAATTTATCATAGTGAGTTATTGTAATGATTAAAAATAAAACCTTTTTTGTAATAAATAACACTTTAATTTCTAATAAAAAAAAGTACATATGTATAACAAAAATTAAACCAAAAAATAAATATTAATCGTAAAAAATATTGAATCAGTTTTTGTTTAAAAATCCAATATTGGCAACTGCTTATAAACAAAATAAATAAATCTCACATTATAACAATAAAACTACAAATAAATATTAAGCTTGAAAAAATAGAATCAGTTCTTTTAAATAAAAAAAATATAAATAAATAAAATCAGTTCTAGTTTTGAGAAAAAGTTAAATATTGGCACTCAAGTTCTTGTTTAAATAAAAAATAATCCAATATTGGCAATTGCCTATAACAAAATAAATAAATCTTAATTATAACAAAAAAAATATAAATAAATAAAATAAGTTCTAGCTTAAAAATAAAATAAAATATTGGCACTCATAAGTTCTTGTTTAAGAATGAAATAAAATATTGGCAATTGCCTATCAAAATAAATAAATCTTAATTATAAAAAAACATATAAATAAATGAAATCAGTTCTAGTAAAAAAAAATATTGGCACTTGATTATCACAGTAAAAACAATTATTACAAAGTGAATTTGATCAACAAACAAAAACACTTAAATAATGATAAATGCCTTAGTCTACAGCATGATTAACAAATTTTTCAATATTTTGGCTAATGCTTTGTAAGGCATTTGCCATTACTTGAATGTTTTTGTCTATTGACTGCAGCCTTTGCATAGTGTCACTATGCATTTTAGTTAGGGTCACAAATTTTTTAGATTTATCATTTGTGGCCCTAACTTGTCTCTTGGTGTTTGGCATATTTTCATCACCAGTTCTTTTCCTTTTTAAAGCTGCCAACTGTGGAAGGGGGCCAACTGACTTGAGCACAGGCAACTACAAATAATTAAATTACTATAAATTAGGTCATATTATATATTCTTTGTTTACAATTCATGTATAAAACCACAAATAATGCAGTTAATACTTTATAGGTTTAGGTAAAGAGGCTATATAATTTCAATAAAAAGGAATTTTGATGGTAATTATGGATAAATATGTTCAATTTTACAACATTTTATATATGATTTAATTACAAACAGAAATATTTCATAAAGAAATATAACATATATTACTCGCCAGGTTTCACAAATTATAGGACTATTTGCATAAATATAGATTATCAAATTTGTTAAAATTTACTCCTAATATGTAAATTTGATATAACTACTTACTTCTGGGTTTGATGGAAGGCTAGGCACCTGTTCATCAGATGGAGGGCTAGGCATCTCGACTCTAGACGTTCTAGGCTAAAAATCAAAAGTATTATTAAATACAATATGTAATTTATTTAAATTTACCTCTGGTGTTTTGGATGATATATCCGTCAGATTTAGTGGCATCAGGGGTGGCTGCAAATAAATTAATGACTTTTATCAAGTATGAATACTTACAGTACTTTATTTGTAAATTGATTAATATATATTGTATAAGAAAATTACCAGTCCTAATTCAAGGTTTCTATCTCCTGTAACTGACTTCCACCCCAGCAATGCCATTAACCTCTCCTATACTTGGTTAAGTGGAGGAGCTTTCACCGGTCCCCCACCAGTCCTTTCCATTTCCATTCGCAACTGGCTTGCTTTTGCCTTGGTTTTGGATTTCCACCTACCTATAGCCTACAAATAATGATATTGAAGAAGATAATGGATTATATAAGACACCTAATAGAATATGTCAATATTGCACACAACAAGTAAAATAGTGTTTTAAGTCAAGTATAGCCTAGTAAAACCGATTTTGAGTTACAGTTTACATTATTTTATTGGGTGTCTGAATGTAACCTTACTGATTTTGAAAAAGCTTATTTCACAGAGGTACTTCTAGATTACATTAAATGTATTTTGTTTTACCAGTTGCCACTTCTCAGTGCTCCTAGTGCCCAGCCCCATTGAATTTAATTTCAGAGTTAGTTCATGCCACAATCTGGCCCCATCTTCGCGATCTCCATCAAAGTTTTTAAATTTATTTTTTAATAGAGAAGGATTTGCATCCATAAAATCCATTATTACCTCCCACTGCTGCAAAGTTGTTTTAATTTCTCTATTCCTTCCATCTAAAAAATGTTTTATAAGTAATTTTAGTTAACTAAGTATTGTTAATTACATTTTACTAAATCAACAGCAATTTAATCAATCCACATTAAAGTTACTACTACTACTACTACTAAATGTGCAGGCGAGCCTTGTCCTGGACAACTCAAGCCAAGGTTCCGACACTGAGGCCACTGGCGGGCCCATTGTGCCAATCCTGCTACCTAGTCATCCATGAAGCCGAGCCCTTCAATAAAGGCCACAACCTTTTTCAGTGGATGCCTGCTTGTGTCTCCAGGAGCCATGACAGTGACTCCGAAGATTCGCCTGCGTAATACAGCCCAGTGTGGACACTCTAAGAGAACATGAACTGACGTTTCATCAGTCATGCCGCAACCCCTACATAGGGAACTTTCCTCTACTCCTAGATTGTAGAGGTGCTTCCTCATACAGCAGTGCCCTGTTAGGAGTCCTGCTATCTTCCTTGGTAGTTCAGTGGCTGCCCTGGCGTGTCCATCAGCCCATCCCTTCAGTAGAAGTTTGGATTGTCTAGGACCCTGCAGAGCATTCCAATGAGCGAGGTGCTGATTCCTCAGCCACTTCTTCGTCTCCTTGCGTATTCTTTGTTTTGTTAGGCCCAGGGTCGGGCCTAACATTAAAGTTAATAAAAATGGAAAATTAACTTACCCATCTTTAATTAAAAATAAAAACACTAAAAAAAAACAATATAGGGTGTGTTGTAACTTGTAACGACTTTGAAACACAATAAAATGCATAGAATAGTAAAATGCCAAAAATGTGTTTACAACCCATAACAAAACATGTCATAGAAATCACAGATCAGCCATAGAAAGACCCTTGTAGCCGTTTCTATTTCTATCTGCCGAAGATTCATACGAAGCTACTCGAAAGAACCTGAATAGACATACGGAGTAACTTTACAAGAAATTTCCTAATATTGAAAGAAATTTCCTTTCTATTCTGTTACAGAGTTCACGTGCAGGTCCGATTTTAGAATGGGATCACTATATTTTTACCTTTTCTATCGATTTGATGATACAAGATGGATAAATAGTAATTATACAACCTTACAAAAGTACCCATATTTTTGATAAATACCTGAAAGTATAAACATGAGTATCTTTAGAACTTAGGAGAATGTTACAATATTCGAATGGGATTTAAAAAGAAAATACCTTCAACAAAAATGTAAGAAATATTACAGGCTGGTTCAAAAATTTTGGCTCACGAGAGAAATGGCCTGAATGAATGAAATACCTAGTATTTTAGCTATTAGATGAATGAGACTCTTTGAACATGGATTTTTTTTATTCCTGATTTTTGCCTTCAATGTATGTAGAGATATATGTAACAATGAAATACTCTGTAAGAGGTTAACCCTTTCAGTACTGAATTAACTTCCGGTGAAAATTAACGTATAAAATTTTACACACTCGATCTATGATTTATTTGCAATTTTTTGGTACTATTTTGGAACATGTAGAGTTGCCCATTTTTGGGCAACTAGGTGATACACTATTGTGTATATTGTGACTGAGTGTCATGAAAATGAAATATATGAAACGACATGAGAAGATTTATTGAGTATGATGCAAAACCAAGCAGTTTCTGTTTTTTACAATGCATAGGTGCACTTCGCACTTCCTGCAATAAAAATGGGTCCTGGATATTTGCAATTACTTGCAAAACTTTTATCGTCAATTTCGGGAAGATGTCCAATGTTATCCAACCTTGTTTCTCTCACTGGACGTATTTCGGTTCGTCTAAAGTATAGAGGAGAATAACTACCAGACGTGTCGGGAGTTGAGGTTCTTCCTGGACGTCCTCTTTTTTTTAAGAAGGTTTGTTGGAACATATAAGAACTTCAGCCACATAGGCACGAAAATGTATCAAGTCGAGGATTTGTTTTTTTGGCAGCCCTACAACAGCAGCCTTTGCTCTATACTCGAACCATGCATTGACACATGCGATATCTATACCATGCGTCATCATTCTAAGTGTCCATTTCCTTGTATGTATTCTTTTCGTAATTTGTCTTATCTTTTACATTCATCCTCATTTCCAATACCAACAAAATTCGAGGCAACAGTAACTGGCTTGTTGTCAAACCATTTTCTCAGGACTATTCCATCTTACGAAAACACTTCTTCCATGGACCCACGAGGTTTTTTTCTCATTTTTTTGTCTACTCTACTGTGAAAGGCGGATTATGAAATCTTTCCATGCGAGCAGTGCCTACACAATAGATTTTTCTCTTGCAATGCTTCAAGAACATATTAATTAGTGAAATAATTATCAAAGAAGAGTTGGTGGTTCGGGGAACTAATTCTGTTGGCCAATTTCATGACAACGGAGCCTCCTGGACCAAAAACTTCGAGTTCTTCTGGGTTCAATTCGGTAGTGGACCCCTGGTACAACACAAAATCATACAATAAACCACTCCACAGAGTGCAAATATTTTTATGCCCCATGGAGTTGGCTTATTCTTTATATATTGTTTTACAGACAGTTGGCACTTGAAAGGCACCATTTGCTCATCAATGGATAACTTGGACTCTAGTGGCAACGCTAAGCATCTAGCTCGTAAAGTGTTATAGAGAGGTCGAATCTTCCAAAATCTATCACTGGCAACTGGTTCGTCATTATTTACAAAGTACACATTTTGTCTTAGTTTGAAAAATCGGTTTACTGGCATTGCCGAAGATATCAGAGGTATGTTCAACTTGTGGTCCCAATATAACCTCACCCTAGGGAACTTTAAAATACCCATCATTATATGAATTCCAACAAAGGTTTTCATTTCATCAGATGTAGTTGGTGGAAAAACTATATCGTTCTGAATAGCATACAAATTTGTTTTCTCTGTCATTGTTTGGTAAAGTTCGTCCGTAAAATATCTGGAAAAGAAAATAATAGGGCTCTCAAGTATATCTGCCGGCTCTTCAATATTTTCCAGCCACTGAATGATATCTTAAGTTTTGTATGTTTCTTCTTTTTCCATAATATATCCTCCTTTTTGGTCAAATTGTGTGATTTTAAATATGTTTCTACTCTGTTAATTTTTCCAGCCTTACTGGTTTTGACTATTGCATGCACTGTACTTGCTGAACTTTTACATGGTTGCGGTTCAGACCCTTCCTCTTCAACCGATACTGCCATTTCTTCTTGTCCTTCAGTATTTTTTTCTTTATAGTCATATTGCATAGATTCACCATCGTCTTCTGAGGCTTCTACTATTTAATCACATGAAGGAATTTCATCGAAATTTTCTGGAAATATTAGTAAGGGTTTACTTTATTATGTTAAACCTTTATTTATGCTAAATACTACCTGTAACGTCCGACCATTCATCAAGTTCATCATCGAGCTCTTCGTCCACATATTCCAAGTCAGATAGTCCCTGTTCGAGAAGTTCTAGAAGCTACTCCTCTGCCAAAGGTTTTTGGTTGTCATATCTTTTAGGCATTTTGAACCAAAAATTTAAAAATTAACAGACACGGTTAACTATATGTCTCATACCTCTTAGGGCCAGTTGTATGTAACGTAGTTAACCAATTGGTCAGGTGAACCAGGTTCACTTACTGACCATGGTCAAATCAATCGTTGTACGAAAGTAGTTCAGGATGTGATCAGCTGAACCACAGTCAAATTAATATCTGTATGTTGGTAATACGATTATCTAGTAACATTTATGCATTTTATCAATATTATTGGTATTAACTTGAATACATGTCGAACTCTGTGGATTTTATTTTATTTTAAGTATTGTCTTTAATAAGAAAGCATGGAAGTTCAATCAGAAAATAAGCGAACACCCAATTTTAGTTCTTTCGAAGAATCTACATTAATTGCCTTGATGTCAAAATATAAAAGTATTCTTGAGTGCAAAAGAACTGATTCAGAAAATTCTCGACAAAAGAAAAATGTGTGGTTGCAGTTGACTGAAGAATTCAATTCCATTAATGTGGGTACACAACGAACAACGGACGTATTAATAAATAAATATAGGAATATTAAAAAAAGAGTGAAGAAAAAATTTGCAGACGAAACATGTTATGCACAAGGCACTGGCGGTGGTCCACATAAAAAAATTAAAATTGACGAAATAGATATGGAAGTAAAAGACATTCTTGGGACACAAATAACGGGTTTAAGAAGCGAATTTGATGACGACAGAATGATATGTAAGTAATAATGTAACTTTATGTATGCTTATTTTATTTTAATATACATTACATAATAATATATAATGTAAGTATTGCATTTATTTTCATTATAGTAATTGTCGAGGAGAGCGAAAACACAAGTAATGCAAAATCAGAAGTGCCCGAGAAATTTTCCTCTCCATCAACATCCAACACAAACTGGATGTCTTATAATTCCAAAGAAAAACCATTGAATGCCAAAGGAGTTGGAGTACAATCAACTATTGGGCAAGAAATTCCTATTGATATTTCCAGCATAAATGAAACTGATGGTATCACAAAAGCACCAGATAGAAGTAAGTAATAGTTAATTATGTAAATAATTTTTTTCGTTCGCTTTACCAATACAGTAGCCAACATTGATGTATAATAAGACACTTCATTTTACACAGACTGCTTAAAAAGGAGCTGTGTTACAATACTAACCACATGTAATAGGATTTGTTGAAGTATTTAAAAATGTAATATATTAATTTGTTCGATACAACATAATAATATATACTAAGAACATAACATTAAGAATCTATTAAAATATTTCTTGTAAAGCATGTTTTCATATTTTAGATTCACCGAAATCAGTTGAGCCTCAGACTTCAAAATGTACAGACTGGTCCTCATATACTCCAGCAACTCTCAGAACCCCAAAGACAAAATGCTTGAAAACTGTTGGTAGGTATAATTCTGTAAAATAGTTTCAAACAATCATTAAATCAGTAACTGCATCAATTTTTTTTTTCAATAGGTGGACAACGCAATAAATTGTCAAATCGTTTGACTCTCTGGGCTGAAGCCAAAAGTGAGACAGCTTCATTGCAAGCAAAGATTATGCGTGAAAAGCACGAATTAGATATGCAACAGCAGATAGAGAAATATGAACTGGATATGCAACACAAGAGGGAAAAACATTTAACAGAAATGAGGTTTGCTGAAGAGGAGCATCAATTAAAGATGGATATATTAAAGAAACAGTTAAACAATTAATAAAACTTTTTCTTGTAAAGTGTATATTTATTTATCCTCAATATTATAAAATGATACATAATATAATCAATGATAACATAGTTTAACTCTTGGCTGCATTATAATTAATTTACTTAGCTTTTTTAAAATTTTAAATGTCTATAATAAATTAACTTCAACTAAATTTAATTTTTGCTTTTAAATAGAAATTTTCACATTTATTAAACCTTTATTCCATCACAAAAATTAAAGTAATCTCAAAACAGGAGTTTGTGTGGTCATAATATAAGAAAATAAAATATTCTTGTTTATTGACGTAATGTGCCAAAATATTCTACAAACCTCTGCCTAGTTAAGTTATTAACATTCACAGGGTCAATAACTTCGGGCACAGGTATTGTATCAATACTATTCATTTGCTCGATGAGATTCTCGAGCTATTCATCTAGTGGTGGAGGTAAAGGATCTGCATTGTTAGTTGCTATATTTTGAAGCACAGCTGTTGCTACCACGACAGCCTCTACACGTTGTACTTTTAATCGTATGCCTTGAGCTAAAATAGGAAACCGACGCTTCCAAATTCCAAAAAACCTTTCAACAGGGTTTCTTGTTCGAATTTGAGACTCGTTAAAAAGATGCTCTTCTGGTGTTCTTGGATTTAAAAATGGAGTTAGTAAGTATTGCTTAATAGAATAGCCACTATCACCTACCAATACATTTTCTTCCATTTCTCCATTCTCAAATTTAGCTCGAATTCTGCTATTGTTCCAAATAGTAGAGTCATGAGTAGATCCTGGCCAACGACATGCAATATTTCTTAAAGTGAGGGAAGAATCACAAATACATTGCACATTAAAGGAGAAATATCATTTTCGGTTACGAAATGTCTCCGCAGTATCACCTCCTGGTGACTGTATTTTTATATGGGTACAGTCCAATGCCCCAATACACTTTGGAAATTTTGCAATTTTATAAAAATTCAAGCGCACTTCAGATTTTTCTTCCTCTGTTTCTGGCATTTTAATATAGGTATTTTTTAATTGGGCAATAGCTCGTGATACTCTATACACAACTCTACTTGCAGTTGATTTATGTACACCTGAAAAATCACCAGCAACAATCAGCATGGAACCAGTTGCAAAATACCTCAATGTTATTAATAACATGTCTTCTGGGGAAAGTGCTTTGCTCCTTAAATTAAAATAAAATGTTACAGGTAATGAATTTTCTTATGTAGTAACAAAATACTAACCTCTTGGTAGGCGATACAATGTTGATTTGATTCAAAACTTCTCTTGCACTGCCTTTTGATATTCTAAATCTATCAAAAAATTCATTTTCCGTCCACTTCTCAAAATGATTTACTCTTGCTCGAAATATACGAGCGTTTCTCACTAAACCTAAATTCAAATATAAAATATCAATAAGGCACATAAGTTATATCGAAATGAGTAAATAAACCTTCTTCTACTTCTCTTATCCTTTCCAAAAATCCTCATCATCCGTTAACTCATCAAAATAATCCATGTTTTCCATCGCAAATAACAAAATGTAAAATTATAGGTTAAAAAGAACAGTAAATAATATAGCATGTTATATCAAAATTTGAAGTTAACTCCATAAACTTGAGTTAAACCATCATTTCTGATGGTTCAGAAAATTGCATAGTTAACTCATGGGTTAACCAAAATAATTGTTGACTACGTTTCATACAACACCCAAATGGCCTTGACCATGAGTTAACCCTGAACACTGGGTTAACTATGCTTCGTACAACTGGGCCTTAGTCACAATCTGCACTGTAGTGTGTGTCACTATTTGTCTACAAATCAGAAAAACTAACACAGAAATTTACACGTTGTTGAATGTATATACACTAGTACACTTCCTGGATAATCGTAAAAATAGTTTTGAAAGAATTGCTGCTTTACACTTCATCTAGCGTGCATCATAGATAAACTACTACACTTGACGTTTAGAGATATCTCTACCTAAAACAGAAACTACCCCGTGGGTTAACCTATTGTCATCTAGATGGCGTCCTGGGTCAACAGAGTATAGTAAATATGTTTAGGTTCCTATAAGTGATATTACATTTTAACAAAATAGTTTTATGTAATTTGCAGAAAAGAAACAAAACTAATAAACTATAGAAATAGAAATATTTATTCTCATACATAAAGGTCGTCATTACAATTCATATATATATATATATTGTATTGGTTAATATTGTTATGCCCCACGTTGGGTACGACAATATTGTAATAGTTTGTTTGTATTTGTTATTATTTTATTTAAATTTTATATTAATTTTTATAGTGTTTATACTTGCCCTTTCTTCCAGCTAGCTCATATTAAATTCGGGAACAAGAAAAACTCCTACTCTCTTTGGGTTCTGGCGCTATTAAATTATTTATTGAACTTTTTCACAGATATATGTTATTTGAATCAATCCCTATTTTCAAAATTTATTAAAATTATTTTTCAATATATTATTTAAATAAATATGTATTAATAAAATTTTGCGACGCCTATGGACAAACCTTTCTTATTACTTTAAAAAGTAGATGTCTCTGTCGATGAGTATGTAAAGTCACAGAGTATGGAGAGTTGCAAACAATTCAGTTCAAAGCGAATGAATGTCTATGGTGTGGTATTATGAAAAAATTTTTTTTTGTACCTCCTAATAATAAAATGGAACTCAACTCAACAAAACAGTTTAATTATAATAGTGATTGCCTTTGTATGATATTTACATGAATATCAGCTCAAATTTATCTAATATTACAAGAAGAAAGAAACAATTATACAAATACAGTTACCTAACCTACAATTCAAGGAAATAAAATTTTAAATCTAAGGTGAGCTCTTATCTAATTTTCATTAAAGTGAATTATTATTGAATTTTGAAATTTATTTTAGAAGTACTTCTGATATGCATATGCTTTTGATTAAATTTTATTGGTACCAATAGTTGACTAACCTTTTTAATATTAAATTTTTAACTGGTTGGATGAGGATTCATAAATTTGATGAGGTAGACGGGATTACAGGATTTCACAGGAAGATTGAGGATTCTGATTCTCCTCTGGGATGCTGGAACAACTTTTGGATGGTATTTCAGGTATATTTTAACTTTTCTTCTATTTCTCAATATTTTACTGAACCTTTCTTGGTAATTTTAAACTTTTTATCTAATTTCTCTAGTTTAATTATCAATTTATACTTTTTTCTCAATCAAAATTTTTAAACTCCTTTTTTCAAATCCCCCTAATATCTTGTTTTTTTAATCAACAACCCTCGTTGCTATGTCATATTTCCAAAGCACTTGATTTTTTCTTCATAATTGCAAAATTTCATAATTTCTTGTTTACTGTCTATTATTGTCTATAATATTTATTCTTGCACTATTGTAATCATTTCTACCTTTTATATCACTAAGAACTTCACTAAATTTACCCTTTAAATTGTCCTCATTTATGAAAATCCTTAAAATTATGTGTGCCTATTAAATATCTAATATACAATTTTCTACCATCTATAATTTTATCTTAATTCATGTAAACTCCTAACCAATGTTCAATAAATCTTTCCAATTACATATTTTATATAAACTAACTGTAAATTTATTTTAATAAACGTTTTAAATTTTGATTTTATTGCACCAATCACAATGCAGTACATATTATTTTCTTAACAACCATCTCTGAAAATATTATTCTATGATTCTGTCTGACTGTTCTGTCTCCGCAAAACATACTTCATCTTTACAGTGACATTCAATTATAATTTAGGTTAGAATTCTGCCAAAAATATAATTTATATTGTTTATTAAATACTAATAATTTCAATTTCAGGTGTAACTAATACATATTGATTATAAAAAACAAACAAGCAAACTAATTTTAAATGAAGAAATCTAAATTTACTTTAATTATTACTGGATATGATAAAAAAATATATGATACTTCATTAACTCAAGGTAAGTCTTTCTATTTTTATTTCAAAATTTGTATTCAAATTAATTTATTATACATATTTATTTCTTGCATTTCTATTTTTCTGAAATCCTTTTATGAATAGAGTTGATTCAAGTAATTTAATTATCTGATACCATTACAATATATATATATATATATATATATATATATATAAAAATGAACATTTAACACCAATAATTCACAGTTAAAAGTTTCAACATTTTAAATAATGCACAAACATATTTTCCAAAATTTATTCTTAGGTAACCTGTTTAACTTCTTCAAAATAATCGTTGATATTGTATAGACACATATCCTTCAACATACTTTTTATTTTGGTTTTAAATATTTTTGTAGGCAAGTTTTGAATTTCTTCAGAGAGTGCATTTAAGCATCGAATACCTAGACCCTGGTACTTGTTTATTCTTACTCTTGTTGGGATAATTTGATGTTTTCCTCTAGTATCATAATTATGTATGTCTGCATGACTTGTGAAGTTATTTCTATTATTTTTCACATAATTTAAATTTTAATTTACAATTAAGGAGAACAAACTCATAATTTAAAGCTGTTTAAATATCTCTTTACAAGGTTCATGATATTTTGCTTGTATAATATAATATAGTGTATGCCAGTACTGAAAGGGTTAAAAGCTTCACCAAACGAAATCTCGAAGGCTGTCTATAAAAAGGCCATGCCTCCAGTACAGCAGCTGTTGTGTCCAAGGCTTTAATTTCCTGCATGCTTCCCACACATTGTCGAATTCATCGGAAGATAAATGCCTATATTTCAATGTTTCTATACAGACTTGAGCATCTACCTCTAGTGCTGAAAAACAATTGATTACTCATTAAAGTGGACAGGATTCTATTATGTTTCATTTATTACCACCAATGTCTTCCTGATAGCGTACAACTGTATTTCCAACAGTGCACTGCATTTGTTCAGTGAAATATAATATTGCATGTGAAACATTATAGTGACAGATCCCTTCAAATATATCGTGCATAACATCTACGTAATAATTTTGCACTACATGAAATGAAGGAATATCGTTAAGTTATGAATTACTTACAATTCCGGTTATGTCAGGTCGATTGAGATTTACATCAAAGTTATAATTTGCAATAGTTCTTAGGACCGGTCTTTCCAAGTCTGAATAAAGTTGTAAATAATATATATTCATCAAATAAGCACTAGATTTTTCTTTCCACAATATTGGATACTTTATATACGCAGAATATATAGCATT
>CAJUYH010009932.1:0-13008 GCA_910591685.1 Galerucella tenella
TTTTTTTTTTTTTTTCATTATGAAGAATGATATGAAGTCATTGACACCTCCTTGATATGAAATTATTCATGACAATCCTTCAACTCAAAAATCATTCAATAATTGAATGTCAAATTAATGGTCGTAATTAATTTGTCAAATCATTGATATAAACAATTTGATTGTTTTTATAGTGTGTCGTAACAAATCCGTGACGAATTTTATCTCCTATCATGATGATAAATAATCTTTATGATAATTGAAGAATGAATCCAATGTATTATTCATATTTACAAATCAATATTAAATGTTTCTAATGTGAATTAATTGTTTAATCATTTTATGATTTACTGTCACAGGTTATACATTAGACGAATTTGAAATGTTAACAGGGGTATTTATGCATCCGTATATGTAGCGACTTGGTCATAATGAGAATAAGGAATTTTCACTGTATTATTAATAATATTCAAGTACGTCGAGGTCCATGCACGGTCCCTTATCGAAAGATGTTTAGCGAATTTTTGAAATGTGTTTTTGTCTCACAGTGTTTGAAGGAGAAACTAAACTCGATGACTCATGGCTTTGCAGACATTTTTCGGGTGTAAGGAGGCTTCGTGTTGGCTTTTTATGACCACCATTAAATTCGTAATTAAAAATCCTACTACTCATGGCTCATTTAGAATTTATTGCATGTTTCGTTCGATTTAAGTAACTTTTTCGTTAGAAATAGTGTGTAGAAAACAACTCGAATAAGTTCATTTTTAACTTAAAATCCATTTTTCTCAATTCACGACACATTTCACAAAAATCTAATGGATACCATATTCATGATTGGAAGTGATAGAATTCTATAACATTAAAAAGTGATGCATAAATAATGTCGAGGTGGGAGATGACTTGAAAAGTCAAAATATTGGAATATTTACTCGCAGCGGATCGTTTGTCGTGGTTGATAAATTCTCATACGAGATTGGATGGATTGAAAGAATGTATAGTGGAAGGGGAATGAGGACGAAGATAGCCGAAGGCTTTTCTTTCGCTGGACGAACATACACAGCTGGACGAACATACTAATACTGCGTCCGTTGGTTGTATATATTGAATTGCAATCGACTACTCAGTGTTACTATTGAAAAGTTGTCATTTGCTCTGTTTTATTTATTGAATTGATTCAAGATTTTCCAGTTAATTTATAGAATAATTTCAGTGTGAAACATCTGCATACAAATAGGTTAAAATGAATATAGAGAATGAACAGACTATGGATAGAGAAGGCGAAGCGAATGTGATTGCCGGCAATTATTTATCGGGTTATCATCTAAACACATTTCATCAAGAAGATGGCTATGATATGGACACGATACGAATGTGCCTAGCAATAAAATATCATATTGCTAGAAAAAAGTAACTATGAGATTTTTATTGACATCTACTATTCATAATTTATACACAATTCAAATAAATGTAGATAATGTAACACAAAAAGGTTTAATTTCTGTTATTATAATATATCTTATTAATATTTTAGATCGGAAGAAGTGGCGCTCACATTGCTTAATAATGAGCTCAATGAATACAGTGAGAAAATGAGAAAACGTGGAATTTTCGTAGATGATGGTGGTGATGAACCTGATGGTACATTGAAATTCCAATCGAAACTGAAAAATGCCAATGATGTGTTGAAATACATCAAACCTCTACCTTGCCAAGCAGATCCAATGAAGAGTTGTATCCAAGATGTGCCGTATGATCGCGAAATTGAGGATATCATCCAATATTGGAAAGGGACAAAAAAATCCCCGAGAAAGAGAAAAATTTCGGAAAAATTACAGGAGCACGAGCAATCATCGAATATTGCATCAAGCCGCATTCCTTCAAGCAGTAAATTCGATGATAATATTAAAAGAGAAGAGAAACGACGTCTTTTCACCGAACTATATGCCAAATATAGCAATAAAATGGGAGGTGAATTAGACAGTGATGATGATTGCAAATTATCACAGGAGTGTGAACCAGAAAGAAAAAGAAATATTAATACAAAACCACAGCCATTCCGAACTGGAAGACAAATTAAAGTAGAGCAACAACAAAATGTAAATAAAAATAAAAAGACTCTGGGTGGTAAAGTGTCTGTGAACTCGCCATTTGTCTGTCCATTAAAACGTGATGAAGAAAAAGAAAATAAAACACAGTCCCAAGATGAACCAATGGAAATTGAGGATGAAAGATTGAAGAACATTGATGAAAAAATGATTGAGTTAATTAGAAATGAAATAATGGATACTGGATCTTTGGTAACATGGAACGATGTTGCAGGTTTGGAAGATGCAAAGAGGATAATTAAAGAGGTTATAGTATTACCCATGTTGCGTCCAGATATTTTTACAGGATTACGACGCCCACCGAAGGGCATTCTTCTTTTTGGTCCCCCTGGCACGGGCAAAACTTTAATAGGAAAATGCATTGCGTCTCAAAGTAAATCAACCTTTTTCTCGATTTCCGCAAGCTCACTTACTTCAAAATGGGTAGGTGACGGTGAAAAAATGGTGCGTGCGTTATTTGCTGTTGCAAGAGTACATCAACCATCTGTAATATTTATTGACGAAATTGATTCGTTGTTAACTCAACGGTCTGAAACTGAGCATGAGAGTTCGAGAAGAATTAAAACTGAATTTCTAGTGCAATTAGACGGTGCTACGACTGGTGATGAGGATAAGATTTTAGTTATAGGTGCAACAAATCGACCGCATGAGCTCGATGAAGCTGCTCGTAGACGTTTTGTAAAGAGACTCTATGTCCCATTGCCAGAATTGAACGCTAGAAAACGCATAATACAGAATTTATTGGCTTCAGAGCGACACGAATTATCTGATGAGGATATAGAGAGGATTGCAATGATGTCGGAGGATTATTCCGGTGCGGATATGGCAAATTTATGTAAAGAAGCAAGTATGGGTCCGATTCGAAGTATATCATTTGAACAATTGGAAAAAATACAAAAGGATGATGTCAGATGCGTTACTGCTGCCGATTTTCATCAAGCGCTATCAATTGTCAAGCCTAGTGTTTCGCCAAAAGATCTCGATATTTACGTACAATGGGATGCAATTTATGGTAGTGGAACTGCAGGAAAGAATATCAAATAACTTTGTCCTTGAATTGTTACGAAACATTGTCCATATATCTTTAATATTATCTTGAATTTTGTTTTCCCGAGTGAGAAAATAGATCCATAAGTAAAGAATGTTCATCAATCAAAAACGTTTATTAAAATATTTGCATAAAAAAATTTCATTTTAAAATTCTTTTTTCATGTATGATTTTGTTTAATTTATAAAATTTTGTATCCGGCATGAAAACTTTAATTCAACTTGATTCATACTGTATATTTACGTTGTCTCCCTTCAGCCAAGTTCTATTTCATTCAAATGTTCCGCCTCATATGAAATTAGAAAAATAATTGATGAATAGTGGAATAGAACTAATGATGAAAGATAATGCCAATTTATGGACTCTGGATACTCCTGCATTTATGGAATAAAGTGTCATGCACGTGACATGCGGTCATATCATTGAGTTGAAGTCCATCTAAGCGCTTTCAAATATCTTCAATCGCTCGGTCATAATTGAAAGATTTCACGGCTCTCTGAATAAATCGATCGGGACAAGCGACCCAATTAAAAAAATATTTTTCAATATACATGTATATATATATATAATCAGCATCACAGCATGATCCCTGACGCTGTGTTATCTTGTAGCTTTCTTCTTATTGGCTCAGGAACTTGTATTTATCGTCTGATGAGTTATTCATACAGTCATTTTTCCCAAGCCCTACCTCAATTCATTTTTGCGTCTATCGGTATTACAGCAATTGGAGTGCGATCAATTTTTGACTTGACATATAACCTCTTCTGGCGACATTACCGTAAACTAATCATTATTACTGCAGTACTTGTTTATGTAAACATAGAATTAATTGTTTACAGCAATAGATCCCCTAGTGATAGAGCAAGAGCTAATAAATAAAAAAGAAGATGAACATTTTACCGATTGGTGCTTATATAAAATTGGTCTGGGTTCTATAGTCCAGGCTTTATATCTCCATTATAATTATTTTATTTCTGGAACCGCTGTGATTGGATCACTGATATTATTAGAAATAATTACATGCATAAAGAATGAATTATCAAAATATTCAGAGTATAAAGATTCAATTGATAATTTGCTAATATGGACAAATACCAATTCAATTATACCGTATTTGGACACAAAATATCTTACATTTGCATGGCTTTTCACCACGGAATTATTTGGGTAAGACAACCAATCACATTGTATGAAATTAATTTCCATCCATATCAAAGCCACTGACTGAATTATTTTTAGTTTGGCAATGAACAATAATTACATTTGTATGGCAAATGTACCATATAGCCTAACAATGATTGTTTATCGTCCATTTTCATTGTGCCGGGAATGGTCCATAAGAAACTCAATTAATGATTATATGATGTTGACATATATAATATTGATAACGGAAGCATTGTTTCAATTACCATAATAATTGTGTGGTAATACGCTAAAATAAATGTAATGATAGTGTTGATAATAAAATTTATTTATTGCACTAAAATGAAGAGACCGCTTTAGTAGTCCTCTCTTCAATCAAATTTTCGTTCTATGATGACGTATAAAATGACATTAACCGATACATAGTGTATTAGAAAGTTTTTAATATTACTTCATAAAAATGAAACACATAAAATGACTTTCAATATTTATTCACCATGAGCAATTATATTCACATGTGTCAAAAGTATCACATGAATGATATGATGAAAATTGACGAGAATTTGTCCCACTGATATTCGCCGGGTTTTTCTAACTTATAAAAAGTCTTTAATAGTTTTCTATTGTAGCTCTCATGATTCCTCAAAATTACATTTTTGAGTTATCATCACGCCATGTATTTGCGGTCATTGTCTGAAGTCTTAAACTATTACGAGGACTGTCTTCGCTGTCATAAGCAGCGTTCACGTGTCCAGTATCCGCAAAAACATCTTTAACGGAAATTTGACTGCTGCGAGTTGGTCGTGGCTGTATCCCCAAAGGATTACCGGCAACCCCATAAATATTGTTTGCACCAAGTGTCTGCATTTGTGACTTTTTTCTAAGTGCCATAATGCTATTACGACGACCTTCAAATGCTTTAAAAGCCTTTGTTGAACGGCGCATTGACATATTTCGCGGCAATCCTACAAATAAGTATGAAAATATTATCAATTTTATGTTACGAGATATAGTTGAAAATAATAAGCCTACCATTGCCTTCTGCCATACTGAAGAACCGTTGACGAAATGCGACATCTAAGGTATTTATAGCTTGAGTTTTCCTTCGACTTTTTTCCAAATTTCTAATAGTTTTTCTTCTGCCTGGTCCACTTCCACTTCCCTCATCGTAATCACCTTCCATGCCATCCAACCGCTGTAAATCTCTAACAATCTCCACTGCGTGCTTGGATAATAATGCTTCTTCAGAGAGATCCTTCGCCTGAAGCAATTGAAGATACATTGTGAATGATGAAAAACTCATGAGAAGAAGAAAAAAACATTAAAATACCTTTTTACAGCAATACCAATCCAATACAGTACTCGCCAGGATATGAGCAAATGTTCCAAATCGATGGAACAACATTGCAGAAAATTGAATAACCAGAATAAGTGCAAAGAAGAATACAAATACTAAACCAATTGGTTCGAGTTGCAAATATTCTTTGGTAATGTGCACCTGAAATCATTTTCGATGAATCGTTAATATTTTTCATTCAATATAATTCGAGATGTTACAATTAAATATACACATATACGTAAATATACCCAAACTATTGAAGATTATTCATAGTACTCCACAAAAAAAAAAAAGATTATGTACATAATTATAATAAAGCATTTTTATCACGTGGTTACCGAAAACACATATTATCTGTTTATTTTCGACATCGCACCTTCCGACCTCGTTTTTACCCTTTCAACATTGTATCATCGTTAAACACAAAAACACGGAAAACCAACCGTGAGAGTCCGCCGTTGTTCGTACCAATACCAAAAGTTGTCATTGATTGCAGCTTATATGTATTGCTGCAACCGTGTGAAATTAGTTTCCATTCACAGTGTTTTTGAGATAATATGAAAAATATTTGTATATAGATTATATTACATTGAGTTCTAACCCATTCTGCTATGTATGTGCATTCAATGAGTCATTTATTTTTAGTTTTTCCTGTCCAATCGGTTGAATTATCATTGGATTGTTGGAAAAGAAAAAATAGAAATCTTATTTTATAACAAAAAAAATAGAACAAATCAGAACAAGATTTGTTGAGGAAATGAAGGAACTTGCAATGCTTCTTCTTTTTTCCTATTTGTTAAATGAAAGTATTTCGTGCGACATTCATCACATACCATTAGTTTATTAAACTGTGGTTGTATAGGTGTCAATATGTAATACAGAAAATGCGAAGAGAATTAGAAACAGAGAGAGAGAGAGAAAAATATTTCGTGAAAGATAAAATAAATAATAAAAGTGTGATATATACGAGGCCGGGGTATACCGGTACCTCTGAGGTTTCTTCAACGAAGGTGATGTTCGTCTTGATCCCCAGTGGCCACACAACGTGCAGCTGATCTTTGTTCAATTGTAGTAAAAATACAATCAGTACGAAAAGAGCATTGAACATTAAAAATGCAAAGACACTTTTGTTCCGAAGTTCAATGAGGTCAGCGGCGATGCGTGCCTATTTGACGATAAGAAACAAAGGGAAAACAAAAAACCATATCAATTAGTAAAATAGTAGAAAAGCCCCGCTAATTGCTCTTGTACTTGTCCGTTGATGATTGCGGCGCGCCAAATTTTCTTATGATGAACGGCTCTGTAGCTGATTATAAGAAATATAGAATAAAACTGAATAAATACGATAAGTACAGAACAATAGCGGAGCGGTAATTACCTCTTGTGAACTATCATCATAAGTGATGTTTGTCTTGACACCAAATGGCCACTTGATATGCAGCAAATCTTTGTTCAATTGCAGTAAGAAGACGATGAGTACGAACAGTGCATTCAACATAAAGAATGCAAAGACGCTTTGATCACGTAGGTCCTTGAGATCTTTTGCTATTCTTGCCTGATATCAGCATTCAGTTATTAATTATATTGACTGAGAAAAAGAGATTTTTTCTCGAAAATACGTAATTGATAAAAATGAATTGATTCGATGTAATTATTCGAAATAATTATCAAAAATAGTACTACTGTAATGACCGCATTACATTTGTACAAATATCTAATATTTTTTTTGTTGTCAATTAGGTATTACTATTGAGAATTGAAAGTAAAATATTTTTGGATTGGCGAGAAAAAATTTCCTTTCTCAGTATCTCAGATAATGAAATAAGATCTCGTTCGATCTCTCCACTTTTTGCAGCTATTATATATTATATCTCATATAGTACGAAATATCTATTATAATCTTGACATATCAATTCATTCAATTATCTAAGAAAATGTTCAAAAACACTTGTGTATTATATACATCACCTTCTCAGCTTTATCTTCGTCAATAGGATATAAATATTTTTCCAATAAGTCCTTCCAAAACAACTCCTCTGGCATGGACAATATATCCACTTCACCTTTTTTCAATCCATCATCATTCAACCAATACGGTCGAGATAGAAAATTTGGATCACGTGGCGTGTCATTAGTTTGACTAGCTTCTGTTTCGGCTTCACTCTCCGAATCACATCGATTATTTCCCGATTCTTCTTCGATTGCACCAAGATGATCGGCCGATCGAGACCCAATTGACGATGCTCGTCTTCGACCTGACGAATGGCCATGAGGATCAATCGTTCTATTAAATAATAAATTTGTTGTGAGTGTACTTTTTTTTAAATCAAAATTATTGGTTAATTGTATTACCAACCTCTCAATACTCTCTAAACGTCGGCCAAGTTGCTCGAGTGACTCAGCAATTGCAACTAGCTGTTGTTTTTCATCAGACGGTTTTCCATGAGTACAAAGCATGCATTTAAATAATC
Organism: Galerucella tenella; assembly: GCA_910591685.1. Taxonomy (NCBI): domain Eukaryota; kingdom Metazoa; phylum Arthropoda; class Insecta; order Coleoptera; family Chrysomelidae; genus Galerucella; species Galerucella tenella. The sequence continues at coordinate 8,086 of CAJUYH010009932.1, forward strand.
CCGCAAGAGAAATTTCAATTGACCCTTGATCATCTTCATTTGAGCCCGTACCATTTTGAAGAAATCCAAGCAATGATTTGTTTTTTGCCTTCCGCTTAGCTTCTTCGGCTTCTTTCTTTTCTTGCTCTAGTTCCTATCAATTTTAATTATTTTTTCATTCATTATTCATTCACTTATATTTGAATATTTGTTTATTTAGCGGTTAGGAATTTGTCATATATTAATATATTAATCAGTAAATATAATTCATTTACCGTAGCGGTCATTTTTATGAGTGTTTCCCGTGTGCCCCATGTAATATCATTTAAATTGAATAGTGAATAAATTATTAGTATGGCATACATTGAAGGTACCGTAATGTAATAAATAGCACCATGTAATAGACATCCAATTTCACGTGGATGCAATAATCCAGCGATGATAATTTGAATCGTTACCAATATTATGAATAAACTTGATGGCGATAACCATCCATCTTCCGCAACATTTATTGATATTGCTGTGATTACAGCAATCATTACCAGGCCATAGATTATGCTGATAATTGCAGCAATAAAAAGCTACATATTTTATATTTAAATTGTGTATAGTTAGAATTTTTCTTCATTCATTATTAGAAAATAATTACGACCAAATTACGGTCACCACCACCAAAGTCCGAAGCAACATGACAAATACAAAAATAATCAACAAGCATGCTAATGTAAGCACCAATAAATAAGTTGAATGTATGTTAGTTGGATTTTTCACGTTATTATTTTTTTTTTGTTCAACATTCACAAACCTTCTTCGTCTTCTTCACTTGAACTTCTCGCGTTCCCCACGATACGACATTCAGATTGATAATGGAGTACAAAATGAGAAGCAAATACATGGAGGGTATTGACAATAAGTATATTATACCAGGTACAATACACCAAAATTCCTGCGGATGTAAACATGCCGCTATAAAAAATGAACTTGACAATGATATTAAAAATATTGCCGATGGCGATCCTATTCCGTCCTCGCCCAGTTGTAGAGCCGTTCCAACAATTACCGCCATCATTATCATTGCGTATGCTGTTGATAGTATTTGTGCACACAGAAGCTGAAAGGATAACATATAAGTAAGGAATGAAAGAAGAAATGGTAAAAGGAACCCAATACATGTTTCACGACTACAAAGACAAAAGAATGCAGAAATGCCATATACACTCAGATAATGTAAAAATAATGGAACACTTACTTGAATACTGGCTTTACATGTAAAACAGACAAGCATGAAAAGAAGAATTGGAATAATATTGTAGTAAAAACTTGTCCAATTGTCAATTTTAAATGCAGCAACAAAAGCTCCCACCAACATGAGAAATATTGTGCCGGGTCCAAGGATAGTTCCACCTATCATAATTTTTTCCGCATTGAAACCAAAATCTCTTTTTAAATGATTAAATAGAAATATAAGCACTTACCCATAAGTAAAATTTGATACGAAATATAGGGCAATGAAATATTGTCATTAATTTTAATTGTACGCTTTGCATCCATAAGTAAATCCATAATGTTAGCAATTGTTGAGGGCACCCATCGTCGACGTTGATTGTAAAATTCGTTGAATCCTTCAGGCGCATGTGTGTAGGCATCACTCGCAGCCGAATATTCAACACGATATCCTCGTTGCAGCAATAATGTACATAGCCATCTGTCTTCACCTTGATCATATTGCACATAATGTCGTGCGTCCTCTGATTTTGTCGTATATTTTTTCATAACATTGTCATCCATAAGGGCTTTACCACGAAACAATGAGAAACAACCGGGACTACATAATACACATCCAATCATATGCTCAGTGGCTTTTTGTAGCCAATGACCAATGGCATATTCAAACATTTGATACCATACCATTGGACCCGAACCAACTGGATGAATACGGCCGCAAGCAGCACCGAGATTCTTATTTTTCTTCATTAAATCAACGAGAAGTTTAACAGCTGCTGGTTGGAAGTCAATGTCACCGTCCAGCGTTAAGAGGAATGTATTTTCGGCTATCATTTCTTTACGATCAACGCTAATGGGTAATTCCATGAGACGATGACCAAGCAAATAATACATATACATTACTTGACTCCAACGTTTACGATGGCGAATTTTATTTTTGTCTTTCAAATGGGCAATCATTTTTGTTTTTCCCGGCAAGGTCCAGACTAATCGGCCGCCATATGGGGTTGGATATTTTCTTGGTGCTCTTACATGCATTCTTGTTTGATGAACATCCGATGCAGCCTCATCTAATGTGCCAACTAAAAGTTTCACAAAACGATTTACCTGTATCTCATTTTCATCATGATCCGCGAGTTCAAATGCATCATCAAAAAATATATGCGTCTCAAATTCATAATAATCCGGGTCAACGACCTTCAAATATTTTTGTGCTACACGTCGTGCACACTGATCTTCATCTAAACGTAGAATACTTTTCAAAAATTCAATCATTTCCTCTTTATTCTCATGCCACATTGTCGCGCATGCATAGATTCGTGTTACATGATCGCTACTTTTCACCGCAGACGGTGGTGTAGCTGAACCATCAGTTTGTTCATAAATTGTTTCATAATCGCCATCGCCTTTTTCTCTTTCAATTTCCGCTAAATCTTCAACTTTAACTTCTGGCTGATCATCACGTTTCCGATTCAATCCCATTGACTGATCGATTAACAATGAATCGTACATAGGAACGACAAACAATTTTTCGGTTGCCGCAAGTCTCTCGCACTTGGGTGTCCATATATGGAGTGTGATCCATGTTTGTGAGAGCAACCATAGAAGCCATACCCATGCATATTTCTTGGAAACAAAATCATTCAAGAGCGGTGGCGATTCATAAAATAGATAATCTGGTATTGTACCATGGAAAAAACATGGATCACCATTTCGCAATCCACATGCGGCAATTAATAGCGATATTAAAACGGGAATAGTGAGACTTACTGGAAATGCATAGCTAAATCCCTGAATGAGAATTTTACAGGCAAATTTACCTGTAATAATAAAAGAAATAGATAGTATTGAATAATACAACTTATGCAAAGTATTAATATTTTTTATTCTATTCAGTGCTCACCAAATATATACGTGAAGTATGCCCCAAATATTTGAAGCAATAAAACGTACATTGCGGTACTAATATTTGCAGTAATTGTTTCAGTTTCTCCATTACGTAAAGCGTCAGCAAGATCGGGTATTGCACCGGTGACAGCTTGATTTATAGAGACCACAGTAATTTTATGATCACTAAATGCTGTGCCGAACATCGTGAATAAATGTCCAATATTTTCGCCTTTCATATGAAGAATAACTAATGTACTGATGATGAAACCAATCACCTTCCACACGGAAACAAACATATATGTGAAGTATCTCGTCAATCGAAGATCCTTTTTTACCCTACCAAGAGTACGAACAAAGCCTGAAGCAAGAGACAGAAAAGAATGCAAAGTTATTGGCGTGATCGTAATATATTTTACAACTGATTTTCGTTTATTATCATTTAATACTGCTCAATTACCAATAGGACTTTGTGTGGTAACGTAATTTTCCCACCAGCCACACGATACAAGTATCAACGCTGGTGGAATAATCCAAAGGCTATGCTTGGAGCTATCTAATAGTGGCCACACCACAAAACCACTCGCCTGTGCTGCTAGAGCTGCTAAATCAACTAAAACGAGTACAAATCTTCTGGATTCATCTTTACTTTTATTTCGTGATAGTAGACCAAGCAATCCTGGCACAAAACACACGCAATTCGTTATCATTGCACCCTTAACAACATCGATATCTGGTAATACTGTGAAAAACATTAATGCCAATCCAATAACGTGAAATGTTTCCATAATAAATACGAGAAAAAAGTGCGACGACAAAGGTTTCTTCCATGATTTGAATATACACATTCGTACACTACGAAATAGTGTTCCAAATTCCGGCACTACATAGGCTATTATTATACACCATATCCAAACAATTCTCTCTTCCTCCGGCAAAGTCGCAATAAATTGCTTGTCACGTCCCAATTGTCTATTGCAATAAACAATTACACGATCGGGTTGTAATTGTGAGGTCATTAACAGAACTGTTCCTTTAGCAATAACACCGCTGCCCAGTACAATTACAAATACGAAAAAGTATACGATTGCTTTTGTTATTTGTACTGTTGTGTCGAGACATTTTTGATTTGCCATTGAACCCGAATCAATTTTTTGTGGTGGATCTCTAAAGACGTCCCATGCTTTTGTTTCCATCATTGTACGATGACTGCAAAATAATTGAATGAATTTCAACAATAAAATTACAATCATTCCAACTAAGCAAGTAATATTTTTTTTCATCCACAATGAAAATGTACTTAATGTGCCAAATAAAGCAACTTTACCTTCCTCCATAATCTTGACTCAACGGAGTCGTGTCATCATCCAAAAATTCATCAGAATCATTTCCTCCACCTGGCACAATGCCATTGTGTTGTTGATGTTGAGCCTTCGACATGTTGCTATTTTTTTGCAATTCCTATAAAGATTCATGTTAAAATTACTGATGTACTGTAAATATAATACGTCGACTTTTATATATTTTCAATCACATTAATAAAATCGTTGCGCAAACATTGATTTAATCACCAAGTCATTGTATGACCAAGAACATTCGCACGTAAACATTTCAATGATAGCACAGAGAGAGTGGGAGAGAGAGAGTACAAAAAATTAATGATTGTGAGAGACTTGGACAATAAATAAATATAACATATATCGCAGTTTGGAAGAATTATGACAATTCTTCAGTTAAAATGTTTCATTTGTCTATATCAATTGTGTTATATTAGTCACCCATATGGAAAATTCAATTGTATAAAGGATCATTGTTCTTTTGATAGCCATAAGT